>CAJQZJ010027982.1:9217347-9250162 GCA_907164525.1 Lophiomys imhausi | reverse complement strand
GTGTGTGTGTGTGTGTGTGTGTGTGTGTGTGTGTGTGTGTGTGTGTGCATGTATGGGTGTGTTCCCCTTTTGTTTTTGCTGATGTGAGATTTATATCCTGTGTTTTCATGTGTGTAGTTAACTTCCTTGGTTTGGGCTATTCCCTCTAGTATGTTCTGTAGGACTAAATTTGTAGACATTGTTTAAATTTGACTATATCATGGAATATCCTATTTTCTTAATTTATGGTGACTGAAAGTTTTTCTGGTTATAGTAATGTGGGCTGACATCTGTGGTCTCTTAGAGCCTGCAGCACATCTGCTCACTTCTGGCTTTTAGAGTCTCCATTGATAAGTCCCAACTTGGGGCTCGAGATATGGCTCAGTGTTCAAGAGCACTGATTGTTCTTCTAAGGGACCCAGGTTCAAATCCCAGCACCCACATGGCAGTTCACAGCTGTCTGTAATCAGTGGTTGTGGTGGTGCCCACCTTTAATCCCAGCACTAGGGAGGCAGAGGCAGTTGGATCTCTGGGAGTTCAAGGCCAGCCTGGTCTACAAGGTGAGTCCAGGACAGCCAGGGCTACACAGAGAAACCTGTCTTAAAAAAAGTCCCAACTTCTCAATGCAATCCCAACAGGTCTACCTTTATATGTTACTTGGTCTTTTTCCTTTGTAGCTTTTAATAGTCTTTTTTGTTTTGTTTTGTATGTTTAGTGTTTGGATTATTATGTGGCAAGGGGACTTTATTTTCTGGTTCAATCCACTTGGTGTTCTGTATGCTTCTTGTGCCTCCTTTAAGATAGGAAACTTTTCTTTTAGAATTTTTTGAATTTTTTTTTTTCTGAGCCTTTGAACTGGCATTTTTCTCCATTCTCTATTATTATTATTATTTATAGGTTTGGTCTTTTTGTAGTGTTCCAGATTTCATGGATGTTTTTGTAAGAAATATTTAGTATTTTCACATTTTCTTTCTTTCTTTCTTTTTGAGATAGTGTTTCTCTTTGTAGCACTGGCTGTCCTAGATCTATGCTGGCCTCCAACTCTTAGAGATCTGCCTCCCTCTTCCTTCCTAGTGCTGGGATTAAAGGCAATGCCACAACCTTCTGGCTAGATTTAACATTTTTTTGATGGATGTATCAATTTCTTGTATTGTATCTTCAATGCCTGCAATTCTCTCTTCCATTTCGTGTATTCTATTTGTGAAACTTGCCTCTGTAATTCCTGTTTGTATTTCAAAATTTTTCATTTTTAGGATTCCTTCAGCTGTGTTTTCTGTATGGCTTCTATTTCCATTTTCAGGTCTTAAACAGTTTTATTTGTTTCCTTTAATTGTTAACTTGGTTTTATTTTTTTTTGTTTTTGTTGTTCTTTTTAGTGTTTTTTTTGGGGGGGGCAGGGGATGTTTTCTAAGGGATTTATTTATTTCCACATCTAGTTATCTGGGATTGGGATGACTATATGTCTAGATGCTAATTGCTTGGATTTGTCTTGTTTGGATGTGAGTTTTGTTCCTTGGTTTTGTAAGACTCTAAAAATTAATAAATACAAGGCCTTCTCCTCCTTCATGAGACCTTGACCTCACTTTCCCCTAGAGACATTCCACAGAACTCAGTCCTTGGGACTATATGAACTTACATAGCTGACTGGTTTGCTCTCACTCCCCAATCCCCACTTGCGTCATCACCTAAACATCCTCTTTGTCCCCTGTGTGCTTAAATACTGCCTGAAAACTGTTTTGGATGTTCACTCCTCCAAGGAGGTAGTCGAACCCGGGCGTGTCAGCTTAAATAAACTTCTTGTATATTACAGCGAATCTGGGACTTTGGTGGTCTCTGGGTGTCAGGCCCTCGGGGAGCCCCCTAGGGTTCAACATTTGGTTCATTGGCTGGGAAGTGCCTGAACACCCCCAGACCCCAAGACTCCAGGATTCAGAGATACGCATGCTCGAGCAACTCGGTTTGTCTATCTGTCTGTTCTGAGCCACTTTGTTTATCTGTCTGTTCTGTGTGAGTCGCCATCTGAATTGCCGGTCACCCCAGCATCTGTAGCCGGTCACTCCGGCATCTGAGTAGCTGGAATTAATTATTAATTCCGGTATCAGTATCTGTAGCTGGTTGCCCCAGCATCTGGTGGAACCTCTTAGGAGGCTCCAGTCCATTTCCAAAGGTGATTTCGCAGCTTGTGTTATGTTGTTTGTGTCTGGTGTCATTCTGTCTCTGCGTTTGTAATTTGTAACTATTCCCCTTTTCCCTGACAATCTGACTAAGGGACAGGCATGATCGACTCCTCTATCTTTGACTCTGAGCCACTAGACTGAAGTAAAAAGTAGGGCACATGACCTGTCAGTCGTAATTAAAAAAAGGAGATGGCAAACTCTGTGTGCCTCAGAATGGCTTACATTTCAGGTTGGGTGGCCACCAGAAGGATCTTTTTTATTAGACGAAGTTAGACAGGTTAAGTCTAAAATTTTTAATCCAGGACTCCACGGGCACCCAGATCAAGTGCCTTATGTCTTGGTGTGGGAGGCTCTGCTGGTCTCCCCTCCTCCATGGGTTTTGCTTCTTTCACAGGTCAATCTCCTGCGCTCTCTACACCTCCTGTTCCAGCTACAGAATCATCTCCTTCAGACTCCCCTTCGGAGGTCCTCGCTCTAAAGCAGACTCCAGCAGAGAAGGAGCCTGTCTGAACTACGGGCTCCCCAAAGAAGTCCAAAGAGATTTACCCCAACACTCAAATGGAGAAGCTACTCCTCTTAGACCCACCCCCACAGTTTCCTTCGGTTCCACATTCCGTGCCGCTTGCACACTCTGTAGCACCTTCCCCAACCTATCACCAGCCCTCGGCCCTGTTGAAACCCTTGCCAGGAGCCGAGGGAGGGAGCTCTGCCACAGGGACCAGGAGTCAGAAGGCTCCTACCCCAGACTCCACTGGACTCCCGCTCAGAGTGTATGGACCCCCTGATGACCAATGGAACAGGCTGCTTCAATACTGGCCATTCTCTGCAGCAGATCTCTATAACTGGAAAACTCATAATCCCTCTTACTCTGAGAATGCGCAGGCTTTGACTTCCTTGATAGAGTCCCTTGTCTTTTCACACCAGCCTATGTGAGAAGATTGCCAACAGCTCCTACAGACTCTCCTCACCACAGAGGAGAGACAGCAGGTGCGACTGAAACTTCAATATGCTTAAAAGATCTTGGAGGTGCCCTATGCCTACCAGTGCTGTGCCTACAATATATGTGCCAGCTTTTTCAAGGCCCCTGGGTCTCCTTGCTGGACAAGCTGAGAACCACTATGACCTAGACCTAAATGAGTTCCAGATAAAGATAAAAGGCTCAAAGCCACACCCCAATGTCTAGTGGAGCCCCGTCAGTGGGCAGCGTCCGCGGAGGCACCCTGGGATGCCTGGCGCTGACTGGGCTGGCCGCCACGCTGCCGCTGACCCCAGTCAGTCAGGTATGGCACCTCCCCGGGTTTCGCCATGGCCCTGGTGATGATAAACTTGCTCTCCTTCCTGGTCATGGCTGGTATCTGCATCAAACTCTACTGTGACCTGCCGTGGGGTGACTTTAAGGCCATGTGGGACTGCGCCATAGAGCTGCCTGAGTGTCGCTAACTCAGTCTGCCACTTATTTGCCCTTGGGTCCTTCTTCTTGCTGGCTCTGGGAAGCAGGGGTCCATTCCCCAAATGTGGTGACTGATGTGATCTCCACCCCCCAAAATGGACAAAGGAATAGCCGTCAGTTGGTCTCTTGTACTGAAGTAAAATGTTCCTTCCCTGCCAGGGTGGTACTGCCAGGTATGTGGGCAGATAGCTAGAGACCACTTCCTAAGTCTGAGGTCTGAGTCCTCCTGTTTGATTCCAGGCAGACTCAGGCAGTCGGCTCTGCCTCCACTGCTGTGCATTGCGGGTCTGACTTCCCAAGACCCTCACTCCAGGCACAGCATTCCAGCTCATCCCCAGGCTGTAGGGTATCCCAGCCAGGCTCCTTGAGCAAATAAACATGAGGGCGATCTGGCTGCGACATCTGTCACCCCTGAGGCGGTCAAGTCAGTCCTTCTGGTGCTGCCTCTGCCTGCCTGCTTCAACCCGCTTCTCTACCTGCTCTTCAACCCTCACTTTTGGGATGACCTTCAAAGGCTCTGGCCAAGCCCCTGGTCCTTGGGACCCCTAGCCTATGCCGCAGGTGGCGGTGAGCTGAAAAAAAAAAAAAAACTCCTGTGACTCCACCCAAGCGCTAGTGGCTTTCTCTGATATGACTAAGCCATTCCATCTGTAAGGGGATAACTAAAGGAGTCCTAACTTAGAGACTGGGTCCATAAAATTGGCCCATGACATATATGTCAAAAAAATTAAACTCTGTGACAACAGGATGGCCCAACTGCCTACAGATAATGGCGGTTGCTCCTGAACAGGACCTATCTACTGAGAGAAAAAATAACTACAGTGGGGGACCCAGAGCCCTCAGGGGTAACATGGGTCTCCTTGTTTACACTTAGCTTATAGGGAGTCTTACATGGGTCCTGTGTGCCTCTGCCCAGCCCACCTGATGTTTACATGTATATGTATATATATATATGTAAAACCTACTGTTTGTCTAGATATACTTTCTCAGGATTTGTTCAGCTAGGGCCTTCCAGGTATTTGGGGACTGATTAAAAGTTACATCATACATATAGACCCCTGATTTCAGGATTGAAATCACTCACTTGAAGAAGAGGGGAATGTAAGACTGTAAAAATTAATAAATACAAGGCCTCTCCTCCTTCATGAGACCCTGACCTCACTTCTCCTAGAGACATTCCACACAACTCAGTCCTTGGGACTATCTGAACATACATAGCTGATTGGTTTGCTCTCACTCCTCAAACCCCACTTGTGTCATCACCTAAACATCCCCTTTGTTCTTCCCTGTGTGCTTAAATACTGCCTGAAAACTTTTGGATGTTCACTCCTCCATGGAGGTAGTCGAACCCCGGCACGTCGGCTTAAATAAACCTCTTGTATATTGCAACGAATCTGGGGCATTGGTGGTCAGGATTCGGGGAGCCCCCACACGGGTTTAACAGTTTCTGTTTCCTCTCTGGACTTTTGGAGAGTGTGACAGCTGTATTTTGCCTGTTTTACTTGTCTTCTCTGGTGGTGTGTGTTCATGGGGAATACCTGCTGTTTTTGGTTGTGGGGAGTTGAGGCCAGGAACAAATGGTCTGTGGGATCCCCAGGAGGCCTGGACAGTGTGCCTGATGTTCTGTTGCAGCACTAGGGACGACGCTAATAAAGTCTACTGGCAGCCTACCTCATCTTCTGGAAGGTGTGGGCTGAGGTTGATAAGAGGGTGTTCACTCCACTTAGGGGCTGGAACACAGTAATGAGGAGGGAAGGGAAGGGCATTGGTGGATGTTTTGTGGGATCCACAGGAAGACATGCACAGAGAGGGAAGGGAAGCTGCCCTTGGTATTCTGTAGCAGCCTTAAGGTCGATCCTGAATTGGGTCTAGGGTAATAGAATGGGGAAGGATTTCTGGCAGCCTAACTGGTCTTCTCAGGTGTAGCTGTTTTAGTGTCTGACAAAATAGACTTTAATTCAAAACTAATCAGAAGAGATAGGAGAGGACACTACATAACTAATCAAAGGAAAAATCCATCAAGACATTATTAAAGTTCTAAATATTTATACAACAAACACAAGAATACCCAAGTTCATAAAAGAAACACTACTACAGCTAAGATCATATGATTACCCTCACACAGTGATAACGGGTGACTTCAATACCCAACTCTCACCAATAGAAATGTCATCCAGACAAAAACTAATCAGAAAACACTAAAGTTAAATATCATCATGAATCAAATGGACCTACCACCATCTAAAGAGCATTCCACCCAAACACTAAATGTAGGTGTTCTGGGTTAAGCAGGATGATTGATCAAAGAAACAGAGTCACCGTAGGATGAATCCATGCTTCTCAGCAGCCGAGGATCTGACCTCTGAAGGACTAAATCCCCACAGCTTCCTAGAAGCTCTCTTTGTTGTTACAAAAGGCACCTTTAGCAGGTCAATTTCTGCAAACCAAAACTTCTTATCTGATCTAGGGTTGTCTTGAAAAACCCATCTGTTATAAAAAATTACTGGGCTGTGGGAAATGATCCAATCCAGTCCAACTTAAGTTATATAAAGGCAGGTTTATTGGATATGGGAGGGGAAGAGAAACAGTATGCACATGCAGAGAGAGAGAGAGAGAGAGAGAGAGAGAGAGAGAGAGAGAGGAGAGGGGGCAGGAAGAGAGGGAGAAACAGAATGAAAAAGAGAGATAGAGAGTGGGGGAAGAGCTTGAGAGAGAGACCCCCAAGATGTCTGGGTTATATAGGCAAAGGCTTGTTGGGGTGGGAAATGCCCTGTAACAAGTAGAAACTGAGGCATGCTGGGAGAACCTGGAACTCAGGCAGACCTAACACCATCACCTAAGCAATTCTCATCCTGATTTGCTAGGCATGCCTCCAGACTAAGTTATGCAAAGGTTCTAAGAATTCTTCAGAGAATAACCCCATAAAATCTCAGATAATAATTACTGACAAAAGGCTACTTCAAAGCTTAACTGAAGATTCATGCCAGATACAAAGATTCTGCTAAATTCTCCTAAAATTGAAGAATATACTGTCTTCACAGTAGTTCATGGGACTTTCTCTAAAATAAAAAAAAAAAAAAAAGATGGGATGATGCTATGCATTCTAAAGGTTAATTAACCTGCTCTTAGAAGCTTGCTTGCTATACATTAAATAATGCTGTTACCTTGGTTGTCTCTGATTGGTTGAATAAATGCTGAGGCCTGAGATTGGACAAAGATAGAGGTAGGCGGGACTAAGGTATTTGGGCTTCTGAAGCAGAGATGTTCATTGGTAGAAGCCTCCAGATGAAGAGAAGTCAAAGGAGCAGGAAGGAGGACACACGCCATGTGTTTGAGAAAAGAACCTCATTCCACATGACCTGGAACATCAGCATAGTGTGGAGAATATCCTCCCAAGAAGACATATATATATGAGGCTTTGTATGGGGAATAGAATAAGCTAACTTAGAAGGGCCAAGATTGCTCAATTCAGGCTAAGGCTTGTCAAAATTCGTCATGTGTCTGTGTGCTTATGTATAATGATGGGTTAAGGATTAACACCGCCAATCCATTAACCTTAATATAAATAAGAAAAATAAGTTAATTAATTATTTCTACAAATGGCACCCCACATTAGGCGTCACCTGAAACAGAAACTTCGTTATCAATTATATTTATTAATAAGTATAAACTGCAATATTAGGCCAGCGAAGCAGCCAGTGGGCTGGCCTGGCTCACCGTAATTGGCCTGATCCATCCTGAGGATAAAGCCCTGGACCAAGGGTGTCCTTCCCCACCTGCAACCTAAACTCTACTAACTAATATATTTATTAATAACAATAAATTGTTATATTAGGGCAGGAGAGCATCCAGCAGCCTGGCAGGCAACCAGTAGGCTTTACTTGCATTAAAGGCCTGTAGACCTGGCAGGGTAGCTGGTGAGGCAGCTGTCAGATATTTATTAATGACTATACACTGTTATATTAGGCAAGCAGAACAGCCAGCAGCGGCCTGGCAGGGTAGCCACTGGGGCCTTCTGGGAGGCCTGTGGCCAGAAGCCTGTAGGACGGCCTTACCTAGAGGCCTGTAGGCCTTTCAACCTGAAACCCGCAGAAGCCTATTTCTCTATAATTAAATACACCAAGACCTTTTAACATTTCAACACTTAGCCCTTAGCTGGGCAGACTCTCAAGTAGCTCACCTAAATTAATCCTAGACCATCTAATCCCAAACAGCCATGTGGTTTGCTGTACTTTCCAGAATCCTCAAACACATCTGTCTCTATCCATGTCTCCTGGCGGAAAGAGAGCTTCCTCTGTGTAAAACCCAGTGTTCCTTTCTTTGTCTCAGGAAGTCCCACCTTCCTATACTTTTTCTGTTCAGCTAATTGGCCATTAGTGACTTTTATTAACCAATCAGAGAGTGCCTCAGAAGGGGCAGTAACTAGGTATCTGAGCACTGAAATCAGCCTCTGAGAACCAATGTATTAGACCTTCCTCTAACAAAGCACATACGAGGGCACAAAATAAATCTCAACCCAAGAAAATTGAAATAGCATCTACATCCTATCTGACCACTGTGCCTTAAAGCTAGATATCAACAACAGAAATTAACTCATGGAAACTGAACAGTTCACTGCTGCAAGAAATATGAGTCAAGAGAGAAAATAAGGAAATTGAAAATTTCTTAGAATTAAATGAAAACCTACAGGACGCATTATACCCAAACCTATAGGACAAATCGAAGGCAGTTCTAAGAAGCAAATTCATAGCATTAAGTGCCTATTTAAAAAGTTGGAGAGATCTTATATTAGTAACCCAATGACACATCTGAAAACTGTAGAAAATAAACAAACAAAATAAACACCCAAAATGGAGTAGATGGTAAGAAATAAACTCAGGGTTAGTTCTTTGAGAAAATCAACAAGATTGACAAAGCCTTAGTGAAGTTAACCAAAACATTGAGAGAGAAGATTCAAATTAATAAAATTAGAGATGAAAGGGGACACCAAGACCCAACAAAAAAGAAAATTATAAACCAATATCCCTTATATAACATAATTGCAAAAATTCTCAATAAAATATTAGAAAACTAAATCTAACAACACATCATAAATATTATTCACTCTGATTAGGTAGGCTTCATCTGAGACAGACATGGATGATTCAATATGCATAAATTAATCAATGTAATTAGCCACATAAACAGAATGATTCACAAAAGTCCTTTGACAAAATCCAATATTCCTTAATTTTTTTATATAAGTACTTTATTTTTTTTTCTTCAAGTTACATCTCAGTCACAAACCCTTCCCTGTTCCCCCTTCCTGTCCCACACTTCCACCCTCTTCCCCCCCCAACAGCTTCCCTTTTCAATCCAACAAATGGTTCTTTCTCTTATAAGAGTAAATTCTATACAAAACAGCAGAATTAAATATGCCACATTTATGAGAGTTAAATGGCCCAGTATACCTTCCCAATGTCCATGTCATACATATTTGGCCCCTGACTTTAACCTTCTACCTTCTAACCATCTCCATGAGTTTAAGGTTCTATAACTGATTTAGCTTTCATATTAACTTGCATCACTATTATAACCATCTTCTTAGATCTAGAACGCCCTCTTGATTCCTAAACAACTCAAAATTTAGCTATGAGACTCAAGCTGTCTATTCTTCAACCACCTCAGAGAGCTGAGAAGGATAAATATATCTGATTATATAGGAAGTGCAGGGCCTGCAGCTTCCAATACTAAGAAATGACAAACCAGTGACTACCTGGACAGTTCCCGTTTTCTCTCCATACATTCCAGCATCAGTCTTCAGCCTTTTGGTCCAGTTTCTCTGACAGACATTTATTGTAGAGCAGGGATTATTAAGGACTTACCTACCCTGTCTTGGCAGAGCTAGGCTTTCGACTTCCCTGCTACCAAGTTTTGTCCTTTTTGGACAGCAGTCTGTCTGCAGTTGAAGCAAGGAGTTTTTACATGCCAAGAGATAGGCTTGCCACTAATTCAACCATCTCACACTGGAGATTCTTCGATGCTTATCTTCTACTTGGAGTAGAATAGGGGGTGCTGTCAGGAGCTGATATGTCACAATATCAAAAAAACTTAATTTAAGACCACATCTTTGAATGCCATATTCTGCAGATCTCTTGGGGTTTTTGAAGATGCCCTATCTATCTCTTGTATTTAGATAAGAAATGTTGCTTGTCTCTTAACAACTTGATTACTGAGTAGCTTAGAGAATATCTGTGATAGACTGTCATAGTAGCTAACAAGGTGACATGCATGCATGACTAAGAGTTTGTTTTTCTTAACTATCCTAAACAGTTTAAGACGTTTGGTATCAAGAGGCCAGAGCTTCACAATTCATTTTTAAGTATCTCTAGGTACGATACCATTAGGAAGCATTACCTTAAATTTTGTATCAATATACAAAGATCTATTCAAATGTGGCTAAATATACTCTTAATTTTGTATCAATATACAGAGATCAATGCCTATGTGGCCCAATACAATCTTAATATTGCGTCCATATACAAGGGTCAATACCATTGTGGCCAACTATAATCTTAATTTTGTATCAGTATACAAATATCAATACTGACGTAGTCCAATACAATCTTATTTTTGCACAATAAACAATGGTCAATACCACTTTAGCCAAATATACTACTAATTTTGTGTCAATATACAAAGGTATAAGGGCATATTCAATAATCTGAGCCTTCTTCTTGGTTCTTCCTGTGCTATGTCTATGTCTCAATTTTTCTCAAGTCCGTGCATTCCTACATAGGAGAGAAAGAAGGATACAGAAAAGGGAAAGAAGGAGTACCCTGGGTCTAACCTCCAAAACCCATTAAACAGGACCATTTAACAACTTGTAATCTCTTCCCCTAAATAACAGAGTTTTCAGTTGTCCTTCAAATAACCAAAAAAGGGGGGGGGGTGGAGAAACGCCCTCCCCACCCTCTGGGTATGGGATGTCGCTCTCTTAAAATGACTTCCTGCTGATTTGAGTCGTAGTAAACCTGTTTGGGGCCCGAAACAAAATGGAAAAATGGTTAAAAATGTTAGTACAATCCTTTTATGTTCAGTCCTTCTGTTCTCAGCTGTTTAGATGTCCTAAGGAGTTTGTAGGCAGAAGCTGAACTTCCAGGCTTTACTGAGGTTCTGGCTGGGGCATTGTGTAGAGCTGAACGGTCTTAGCGATATTGAATTGTTGTGGTTGTAGGCTTTTGATGGAGACAGCTATAGAGGGAGTCTGTCAGGCTGAATCAACTGGGTCACTCCTCTTCTTTGGTGTCTGATTCTGTTTTCTGCTGAGGTTTCCGTTGTCCAGTTGTTCCTGGGTTCCTTGAATGGATGCTTTGATTCTCCTGGAAAGATAAGAACAGAGCCCTGCCCTAATCCTCACTCAGGGACAATCACCCTCTTTTTTTTGGGGGGGGGTAGGTAATATTTCTCCTGAAGCAAATTTGTTTTTTTGACAATATATAAAGTGTTATCTTTCAATCTGGTTTAAAGAAGAAATTATTTTGTTATTTTGGAGCTAAACCAGCTTTAGTGTATATATTTTGAGATCTCGAAGGACAATTTGTTTGTATTGAGTGGGCCTTTTGTAAGTAGCTTTTAAACTTAGGTCCTTCCAAATCCTATGTGTGTGTCTCTGCATTCTAATTATTGGGATCAGAGACCTGTGGTTCCCATCTGAAGGGATTAAAGATGTGTTCCACCACTCCTGGATCAAAGTTTTTCTCTATTTAGAGTTTGTTTTGTATCAGGCTGACCTTGAGCTCTGAGATCTGCCTGTTTCTGTCTCTAGTGTGTTGGGGTTAAGGGTGTACTCTTCTTGAATGATGGGATTAAGGGTGTGTACCCTCACCACCCTGTTCCATGTAACTTTAGAATTTATAAGTCCACTAACTCTATGGTGCTCCTCCCGTCTCTGCTGAAGTTAAAGGCATGGGTTATCACCACATTTCTCCTGTAATTTACCTTAGCTCTACGTTTTTTCGACACTTGGAGGTTTATAAAACCAGGTTGAATGGCTATATCCTTTATTTTATTTACAGTGTTTTAACGTTGTTACCTGCTTTTTTTAATTAATAAATTTATTTGTTTGTTGCTACAGGTTACATCCTATCATATTGTCCTCTTTTCCCACTTCCCAGCCCCACCCTTCCATGCTCTACCCCCTGACCCTTCCGTCTTGATCCTCTGGGGTGGAGTGTCTCTGCATAACAGTCTCTCACCACAGATCAGGAGTCATATGAGGGCCAAGAGCCTCTTCATACACTGGGGGCCTACGAGGCAGTACTGCCAGTGAAAGGTGTCTCCTTGCTACGGGGGAAAACTAATAAAAAGACCAACAGACACACAAACCCACATAAACAAAGAACAACAACAAAAAAAGAGGAAAAAGAAAAAGAAAAAAAGGAAAAGGAAAAAGAAAAAGAAATTAAAAAAAGTTTATGTCCATGTTCTTTTTGGTGTGTTGGTCGCAATACAGATATCCTGTACGATATAGCTAAAATCCTACTATAAGTGAATAGATGCCGTGTGCATCCTTATGAGTCTGGGTTAGCTCACTCAGGATGAGCTTCTCTAGATCCATCCATTTGGTTGCAAATTGCATGATTTCATTGTTTCTTATAGCTGAGTAATATTCCATTGTATAGATGTACCACAATTTTTTAATCCATTCTTCAGTTGAGGGACATCTGGGTTGTTTCCAGTTTCTAGCTATTACAAATAAGGCTGCTATGAACATAGATGAGGAGACTTCCCTATGTCTCTGTGAGGTGTCCTTTGGGTGTATACCCAGAAGTGGTATGGCTGGGTCCTGAGGCAAAGTTATTCCAAGGTTTCTAAGATATCTCCAGACAGACCTCCATAGTGGTTGCACAAGCCTGCACTCCCACCAGCAATGGAGTAGGGTTCCCCTTTCTCCACACTCTCACCAGCATGTGCTGTCATTCGAGCTCTTTATCTTAGCCATTCTGACAGGTGTGAGATGGAATCTCAGGGTCGTCTTGAGTTGCATTTCTCTGATGATTAAGGATGTTGAGCATTTCTTCAGGTGACTCCCGGCCATTAGGGATTCCTCCTTATTGAATTCTCTATTTAGCTCCGTCTCCCATTTTTTGATTGGATTATTTGGTTTCTTGGCATTTAGTTTCTTGAGTTCTTTGTAGATGTTAGATAATAGCCCTCTATCAGATGTGGGGTTGTTGAAGATTTTCTCCCAGTCTGTTGGTTGCCGTTTTGTTCTAATGACTGTGTCTTGCCTTACAGAAGCTTTTCAGTTTCATGAGGTCCCATTTATTGATTGTTGATCTCAGGTCCTGTTCAGGAAGTTGTCACCTGTGCCAAGGAGTTCGAGGGTTTCTCCTACTTTTTCTTCTAGTATCTTTAGTGTGGCTGGCCTTATGTTAAGGTCTTTGATCCACTTGGAATTAAGTTTTGTACAAGGTGATAGGTATGGGTCTAATTTCATTCTTTGGAAGTGGACATCCAGTTGGATCAGCACCATTTGTTGCAGATGCTGTCCTTCTTCCATTGTGTGGTTTTGGCTTCTTTGTCAAAGATTAGTTGGCCATAGGTGTGTGGGTCCATGTTTGGGTCTTCAATTCGATTCCATTGATCCACTGGTCTGTTTCTATACCAGTACCATGCTGTTTTTATTACTGTTGCTCTGTAGTACAGCTTGAAATCTGGGATGGTGATACCTCCAGATGCTTTTTTATTGTACAGGAATGATTTAGCTATTCTGGGCTTTTTGTTGTTCCATATGAAGTTGAGTATAGCTTTTTCCAGGTCTATAAAGAATTGTGTTGGTATTTTGATAGGAATTGCATTGAATCTATATATTGCTTTTGGTAGAATAGCCATTTTTATTATGTTGATCCTACCTATCCATGAGCACGGGAGATCTTTCCATCTTCTAAATGCCTCTTCCATTTCTTTCTTCAGGGGCTTGAAGTTCTTGTTGTATAGGTCCTTTACTTGCTTGGTTAGAGTTACCCCCAGGTGTTTTATATTGTTTGTGGCTATTGTGAAGGGGGTTGTTTCCCTCTTTTCTTTCTCGGTATGCTTTTTTGTTGTATAAAGAAGGGCTTCTGATTTTTTTGAGTTAATTTTGTATCCAGCCATCTTGCTGAAGTTGTTTATCAGCTGTAAGAGTTCTTTGGTGGAGTTTTTGGGGTCGCTTATGTATACTAACATATCATCTGCGAATAGGGATAATTTGACTTCTTCATTTCCAATGTTTATCCCTTTGATTTCCTTTACTTGTCTTATTGCTCTAGCAAGAACTTCAAGTACTATATTGAAGAGATATGGTGAAAGTGGACATCCTTGTCTTGTCCCTGAGTTTAGAGGAAATGCTTCAAGTTTCTCTCCATTTCATTTGATGTTGGCCACTGGCTTGCTGTATATTGCCTTTATTATTTCTAGGTATGGTCCTTGTATGTCCTTTCTCTCCAGAACTTTAAGCATGAAGGGGTGTTGGATTTTGTCAAATGCTTTTTCTGCATCTAGTGAGATTATCATGTGGTTTTTTTCTTTCATCTTGTTTATATGGTGAATTACATTGATAGACTTTCGTATATTGAACCATCCCTGCATTCCTGGGATGAAGCTTACTTAATCATGATGTATGATATTTTTGATGTGTTCTTGAATTCAGTTTGCTAGTATTTTATTAAGTATCTTTGCATCTATGTTCATGAGGGAGATTGGTCTGAAGTTCTCTTTCTTTGTTGGGTCTTTGTGTGGTTTAGGAATCAGAGTGACAGTGTCCTCATAGAATGAGTTTGGCGGTGTTCTTTCTGTTTCTATGTGGTGGAAGAGTTTGAAGAGTAATGGTGTTAGTTCCTCTTTGAAGGTCCGGTAGAATTCTGTGCTAAAGCCATCTGGCCATGGGCTTTTTTTGGTTGGGAGATTATTAATGACTGTTTCTATTTCCTTAGGGGTTATTGGGCTGTTTAAGCTTTTAGTCTGATTTTGATTTAGTTTTGGTAGGTGGAATTTATAGAGGAAATTGTCCATTTCGCTTAGGTTTTCAAATTTGGTGGAGTATAGATTTTTAAAGTAGGTCCCGAATATTTTCTGGATCTCCTCAATGTCTGTTGTTATTTCTCCCTTTTCATTTCTGATTTTGTTGATTTGGGTACTTTCCCTTTGCCTTTTAGTTAATTTGGCTAGGGGTCTGTCTATTTGGTTCATTTTCTCGAAGAACCAACTCTTGGTTTCATTGATTATTTGTATAGTTCTTTTTGATTCTAAGTTGTTGATTTCAGCCCTAAGTTTGATGATTTCCTTCCTTCTGCTCCTCTTGGGCGTGTTTGCTTCTTTTTTTTCCAATTCACCCAGCTTAGCTGTTAATTCACTAATATGAGCTGTCACAATTTTCTTTTTGAATGCGCTTAGTGCTATGAACTTTCCTCATAGCACAGCTTTCATTGTATCCCATAGGTTTGGGTATGTTGTGTCTTCATTGTTGTTGGATTTGAAGAAGTCTTTGATTTCCTTCTTTATTTCTTCCCTGACCCAGTGGTCATCTAGTAAGGAGCTGTTCAATTTCCATGTGTGTGTAGGCTTTCTGTTGATTCTTTTGCTGTTGAAGACCAGCTTTATTCCATGGTGGTCTGATAAGATACAAGGTGTTATTTCAATTTTCTTGTGTCTATTGAGACTCTCTTTGTGTCCAACTATGTGGTCGATTTTGGTGAAGGTTCCGTGGGGTGCTGAGAAAAAGATGTATTCCTTTGTGTTTGGGTGAAATGTTCTGTAGATATCTGTTAGGTCCATTTGTTTCATGATCTCTGTTAGACTCAATATTTCTATGTTTGGCCTCAGTCTTGATGATCTGTCCATTGTTGTGACTGGGGTGTTGAAGTCTCCCACTACTAATGTGTTGTGATCGATGTGCAATTTAAGATTTAAAAGTGTTTCTTTTACAAAAGTAGGTGCCTTTGTATTTGGGGCATAGATGTTCAGTATTGAGATTTCCTCTTGATGAATATTCCCTTTAATGAGTATATAATTCCCTTCTTTGTCTTTTTTCATTAACTTCAGTTGGAAGTCTGTTTTGTTTGATATTAGGATGGCTACTCCAGCTTGCTTCCTGGGTCCATTTGCTTGGAAAACCTTTTCCCTGCCCTTTACTCTGAGGTAGTGTCTATCTGTGGTAGTGAGATGTGTTTCTTGTATGTAGCAAAAGGACGGGTCTTGCTTGCGGATCCACTCTGTAAACCTGTGTCTTTTTATTGGGGAGTTGATTCCATTGATGTTGATGGATATTTGTGACCTGGGGTGTTGTTTACCATTAGTTTGGTATAGGTGATAGTCCTGTGCCTCTTTTGGTTTAGTTGCTGAGTTGTTTTCTATTCCCTTTGTTTTCTTGGGTGAAGTTTTCTTCTCTGGGATGGAATTTTCCTTCTAGGATTTTCTGTAGGGCTGGGTTTGGGGGGAGATATTGTTTAAATTTGATTTTGTCATGGAATATCTTGTTTTCTCCATCTATGTTGATAGAGAGTTTTGCTGGGTAAAGTAGTCTGGCTGGGCACCTATGATCTCTCAGGACTTGTAGGATATCTGTCCAGGCCCTTCTAGCTTTTAAAGTTTCTGAGGAGAAGTCAGGTGTAATTCTTATGGGTCTGCCATTGTATGTGACTTGACCTTTTTTTCTTACAGCTTTTAATATTCTTTCTTTGTTCTGTACATTTGGTGTTTCAATTATTATGTGGCGAGAGGAGTTTCTTTTCTGATCTAATCTGTTCAGTATTCTGTAAGCCTCTAGGATTTTTATTGGCATCTCTTTTTTCAGGTTTGGTAAGTTTTCTTCTATGATTTTGTTGATGATATTTCCTGGACCTTGGAGTCGGGAGTCTTCTCTTTCCTCTATGCCTATGATTCTTAGGTTCCATCTTTTCATTGAGTCCTTGATTTTTTGGATGTTGTGAGTGAGAGATTTTTTAGCCTTCTCATTTTCTTTGGATGTTGTACTGATTTCTTCCATCGAATCTTCCATGCCTGACATCCTGTCTTCCATCTCTTGCATCCTATTGTTGATACTCACATCCATAGTTCCTGTTCTCGTCCCTTGGTTCTCCATTTCCTCTTTTAACTCTGACTGTGTTTTATTTATTGTTTCTTTTTCTATTTTCATGTCTTGTATGGTATTGTTTGTTTTGTACATTTCCTTCTCCAGCTTGCTTTTTTTTGTCTGAAAATCTTTCATTGCTTTGTCCTTTTCCTGTTCAAGCTCTGTCACCTTGGCTTGGAGTTCTTTAATAGTGTTGTTCATTGTTTTGACTTGTAAAATTGTAGCTTCTTTGAATTCCTTCATAGATTTAAGTTCTTCTTGAAGGGACTCTATCACTTTCCATAATGTAGAATTGTCATCGTTTTCATGTGTTACTGTTGGTGTCAGGTCATCCGAATTGGATGAGCTAGGATAATTCTGCTTTGTTGGAATCATATTTCCTTGATTTCTATTTTTTCTTGGACCTTTGGCCATGTGGGTGTGTTTAGCTGTCTTTTCTTGTCGTTTTCTGTGCTTGGATCCACAGGGGATGCTTTGGTGAAGGAGTCGAATTGCTTGGCTATCTGTCGTTGCTTACAGGGGGATCTCAGGGTCACTGTGGTTTTAATAGCCTGAAGCGCTGTGAGCTGGTGCAGTCTATTCCCAGGTAGTGAGTAATGGTCCAGGATTGTTTCTCTGCTCCCAGTTCAGACTTCTCTATGTTGCACACTGAGTGATCAGCCTGTAATGGTTCTGATGGTATGGACCTGTTTGCCCAGGCACAGATTTTGTGGGCTTTGTTTGTCATCACATAGGCTGACAGGGCCCGGCTCCACACCTAATATGTTTGAGTTTACCAGAATACAGCTATGGTCCCCTGGCTTCTGGTTTCCCACTAGGCTTCTCCGCCACAGGCCTGGCCGCTTCCCTCTCTATCTGCTCCGCTGTGGGTGGGCAGAGCTTCGGCCCCTCCCGCCGCCTGAGACGGCCTCACTCCCTAGCTGCTTTGCCGTGGGTGCGTGGGGCTTCGGCCCCTCCTGGTGCCTGAGCCGGCCTCCCTCCCTAGCTGCTTTGCCGTGGGTGCACCGGCTTCAGCCCTGCCCGCCTGCGCCCGCTTCCCACCCCGACTGCTCTGTCCACCAGCCTCCCGCTCCGACTCGAGCGCCTGCGGATCACCCGCTGAGTGCCCTGTTTCTTCCTTGTTAAGACTTCAACTATTCTGCAAAGTTTCCTAAGTAGTTATAAGGTCCTCCTGAGGTGTGGGAAGCCCAGTAGGCTAGTGGGCGATTGCCATGTGGCCTTTGATTCTGCCTGCTGTGTGTTGGAATCGATCTTACCAGGCGCCTCTCCAAATGGGAGTTCCCAAATCCTGGATTTAGTGACTTCCGTGTCTGCGAGAGATGGGGAGAGAGCCTTGCCCTGGGACTTTTAACAGTCCCTTGGAAGCTGTGAGTGTTCCCGGAGGGGCCAGACCCTCCGGTTTTTGCACAGTGTCCAACAACTCTGTGTTTTCTATGGCTCTTCTCTCCCACATTCAAAATGTGTCCATGCAGTTCGCCGCCATCTTGGCCCCCCCCCCCAATATTCCTTCATGATAAAAGTTCTGGAAAGACTAAGGATACAAGGGACATACCTAAACATGATAAAGATGATTTACAGCAACCTAAAACAAACAAATAAACAAACCCCCCAAACTCAAAGCATTGCTGCTAAATCAGGAACAAGGAAAGAATGTCCACTCTCTGCATACTTATTCAATCTAGCACTTGAAGTCTTAGCTAGAGCAATTAGATAAGTGAAGGAGATTAAGGGAATTATAAATAGAAAAAGAAGAGCTCAAAGTATCTTTATTGACAGATGTACTGGCTTGTCTACTTGGCACCAGCTATAGCCATCTGAGAGGAAGGCACTGCAACTGAGAAAATGCTTCCATAAGATCATGCTGAGAGCAAACCAGTGGAGAACTTCCTTAATTCATGATTGAGGAGGGAGGGCCCAGCCTATGGTGAGTAGTGCCACCCCTGGGCTGGTGGTCCTGGGTTCTATAAGAAAGCAGGCTGAGCAAGCCATGGGAAAGCAGGCCACTAAACAGTACTCTTTCATGGCCTCTGTATCAGCTCCTGCCTCCAGGTTCCTGCCTTGTTTGAATTTCTGTCCTGATTTCCTTCAGCGATGGACTACGACGTGGAAGCATAAGCCCAAGAAACTGTTTCCCCCAGAAGTTGCCTTGGCCGTAGTGTTCATCACAGCAATAGGAAATTGATACCAGGATAGTGGGATATTGTCCTGTAGATGCGACCATATATATGGTTTAGAGAGGACTGTGGAAGAACTTTGGAAGTTCAGGTGAGAAAAGCTACTGAGTGCTTAAAGCTTGGTCAGGTGTTCCGTGGGAGCTTGGAAGAAATGAGAATGTTGAGAGAAATGTAGAGGACCTAGCTTCTGAAGTTCCAGAGGGAAGTTTGAGGATGACCTCTGGACTATGGGACCATTGCATAGTTGCTATTTTGAATTAAGATTCCATGGTTTGGGTCAACTGGGTCTGAAGAGTTTCAGGCAGACGGGTTCCAGTGGTGATGGTGTGATGTTCTGAGCTCAGAACCAAGGCTGTGCTGCCAGAGACACCTTGGTTTCATTTTCCATTTGATTTTGAGTTTCTTTTTGGTTGTGGGATGTTCAGAAATCTTTAACTGCACCCGGGTTTCTTCATGACCCCGTGGATTCATTTATGTGACCTCAGAATGGGGGATAAAACACAATCTTACCTATGTAGCATTAAACTCCCTCTAGCTTGAGACTGTTGAGTGATGCTACGTCACACTTAAATCGCAGTCAGAGAAGAGACATTGTTTATTTCCTTTTAATTTCTTTGTGTATCTTCTACAGCCCGCTTCTTCCAGAGTTAAGGAAATTTACTGTGTGTACATGTTACCAAACTTTATCTACTCTAGGCATCATGTCAAAAATCTAGTGGAAATAGTGCCTCCCTGTGGTTAGTACTGGCATTGCAGCAAATGGAATAAAGTTCTTTCAAGAGATGCGGTTCCAACCAGCAGCAGCATGGTTGTTATTTTTAAACAACATTGTTAGGAACCCCATCTTATACTTGGAAGTTGGAAAGAGAGGATATTGAGTTTAGAAGACCACAAGATTGTTGCTTAATTCTGACCTGATCAACTTGAAGGAATAGGCGGCCGCTTTGCATTTCACTATGGGTAGAAATTAATGTGCACAAAATTTGTATATCGTGTTCTAAATCAGTTAATTTAATCTGTTAGACATACAATTGAGAAAAGAGAATAGATTATCACATGTTACATTGTTAAATTTACATTGTGTTATAGGATATTAAACAGTTGGGCATCTGCCATCAAAGTCATTTTGGCATCCTTGGTTGTGTATATATGTATATATGTTTTTGTAAGTTTTCTTTATGCAGATTATAATTAATGAATGAGATGAATAAATCATGCACTTGTGTTCAGTTTATATTTGCATGAGAATAAAGATTACTTATTGTTTTTACTTTGAAAACAATGTAATTTTGGGTTAGAGAGACTAGCTGCTCTCCCAGAGGACCTGGCACATGACCTTCCTACATAGCCTAGTCTGGCTTTGAACTCAGGATCCTCCTACTTCATCCTGAGTTTTGAAATTATAGGTGTGTACCTCAATGCCAAGGCCTGATGAAGCTTTTTAATCCACACAGAGGAAAAATAAGTTTTCAAGATGGTGAAATTAAGCAGTAAAGAAATGAAGACAGAATAGAGGGCACCGATCGTCTGTGTCTTTCTGGGCAAAGTCTCTGTTCCAGGCCTTGGATATGAGGAGCTTCATCAGTCTAGAGGTCGATTCTGGTCACACTGACCCCAGAGGCTTCTTTGTCAATCAGTAAGGGTGTTAATGCACTACAACCTGAATGAGATAAAAGACTTGTGGTATTTGAAGTTCCTCTACTGTAGTTTTTTGTTTGTTTGTTTGTTTTTTCCTTAGAAAGAACCAACAGACAGTCATTTGACAGCTTTTGAAATACAATTGTTTGTTTCCTTAGGAACCATTTATCTAGTGGATTTATAAAAGAAAACAGGATATTGCCATCTAGTGGTTTAATTGAAGAAATTCGGTTAAGTTGTCCCCAGCTGCCATAAGTTTAGCTTAGTTTTCTCAATGAGGACCTGAACATGAAAGACTTTGTGAATGCCAGTATGACTACAGTTCTTGACTCATTACTTCAGACCTGGCTACTGGCTATTGACCATCTTTTTCAGGCCATCTTCCCTATTAAATTCAGGAGGATATGATTCAGAACCACAAATTCTTTTCAGAGCTGAAAATATTAACAAAGTACAATGCTTAACTGAAGAAATTTTAACATGTCAAAAGATTAAGTAAAAATTAAATCGATCAAATTAATAGTTCCAAATATTAAACAATTAAAATAAATATATATTTATTAAAAATATAAAATAAAAATATTTCTTTACATAATATGTAAAGAATTATATATACCCATGGGTGTACAGTAATGTTTCCTGAAATATGTCAAAGCTAGGTTTCTTTGACTTTACTGAATGCTTTCATGAGAGCTGGCAGTATAGCACAGTGAGTAAAGGCACTCTTGGAGAAGCCTGTTGACATGAGTTCAATCCTTAGGACCTACATAGTGGAAGAAGAACACAGATCCCCAATAATTGTCCTCTGTGCTAGTGCCATGGCATGCATGTATGCATGTACACATGTATGCACAAACACTGAGATACAAAAATAAATATTTAAAACATTCTTAACTACCAGAGTGAATATAAAATAATATCCCATTGGATTGTATTATACAGCACTTCTGTGGCACTCTCTGAGATGCTTGACATGTATAGTCCCAACATTGCCACTGCCCTATCAAAGCATCTGTAACAGTCACAAAGGTCACCTCCAGCCCCTCAATAGGACTCATCCCAGATTATGCTAATTTAAGGTGAAAAGTCTGGACAAAAACCCACCAATCGCTGAGCAGAAGAACCCACCAATCCCTGATCTTTCCACAAAACCTCACCAATCCCTGAGCAAGAAAATCCACCAATCCCAGGACAGGAAAGTTCACCAATCCCTGAGCTCTCAAAGTTCAGGACTTGAAATTCCACCAATCCTCACTCTGGAAAGCCCTGCCCTAGAAAGTTCTCCCAAGAAATCCTATATAAGTCCTGCACTCTGTTCAATTCACTGCTGTCCTCTCCTGGGAGCAGGGGCAGCCACACCCTGGACTTGTCCCTCCACACTGCAACCCTCCTATAAATCTCTCTTATGAGATTTTCTGCCTGCTGTGACTCTCATCAGAAGAAGCAAAGGAGCCAGGAGGCAATGAAGTGAAGAAGCAAAGAAGGAGCGGGGCTCGGGCTCCAAGGCTCCTCAGCTCAGCTGGGGTTGGGGAAAACTCTCCCCTGTGAACTGCAATGGCTCTATGAGCAAGCCTCCCATCAGAGCTGTGTGGTTCCTGGGCTCCTGTGCCTCAGGATGCCCTTCCTCAGAGCTGTAACACTTTCACTGGTGATACTTTCTCCCCTCAGAGCTGTGTGGTTCCTGGGATCATGAGACCCAGGATACTTTCCCACTTGAGCAGGCCTAACACTAACAACATGTAAACATTTAAAGATAATATCTATAAGATATGTAAATCAGATAAAACACTGATAACACTATTTACTTTCCTTATTAATATAAGCCATTTTCCTCTGAAAAATAGAATCACTCCTGATTCTACTGTAGATCTCTTCTGTTTCTAATGAAGAATGATGATAAGGACAGAACATCTTTTTTTTAAATTTATTTATTTTTTCAATGTTTATTTATTTCTCCAAGTTACATCTCAATCACATTCCTCTCTCTCCTTCAACTCCCAGTCCCTCACCTCCTACCCACCTTTAAAAAAATTATTTATTACTTCAGGTTACATCTCCATCATAGTGTCCTCTTTCCACCCCTCCCATTCCTGCCCTCCCACCCTCTACTCCCTATCCCTTCCATCCCACTCTTCTGGAGTGGAGTGAAGGACAGAACATCTTTCAGATAGAGCCACAACTCATGAAAGATTTTTGTCAGACACCTCTTGAAAGCCAAAAAAATTATCATTGAGTTAAGTAGATCTCTCCTCCAATTTCTGAGCATTTTGACTCCACTTTTCTTTCTTTTTTTTTTAAAGAAAATTGAAGATTTATTTTATGTGTATAATGTTTTGCATGCATGATGTATGTTTGTCCACCACGTGTATGTCTGTGCCTGGGAAAGTCCGAAGAGGGCATCAGATTCCCTGAAAGTGGAGTTACGGATGGTTCTGAGTCACCATGTGGGTGCTTGGAATTGAGCCAAGGACCTTTGCAAGAGCAGCAAGTGCTTTAAATCACTGAGCGATATCTGCAAACTCTTGATTCTACTTTTAAAGCAAATTTTAGATTTTTGGAAGCATAATTGCTTACATGGGATTAATCAGCATAGACCTTCTTACTCAGCTATAATCTAGAGCATTCTGTCATTATGCACATTCAGCCTGGGACAGACAAGATTCTGACTCTTTTAATGACATATTATAGGCCAGATTTAAGAAACTAGAGGGGAGATAAGGAATTAAACAGAAGAACAGAGAAGTTCAGTTTATGGACCTTCCACCAACCTTTTTATACCTTCTATTCTGAAATTAGTTGAGGGGCAGAGACCCTGACACTCTTGGATAGCTTCCATAGGAGTAGAAAGGTGCGTTCTAGTCTTCATCCTGCTGGCCTCTTGACTGTCCTCAAAGCCTTGGCAAAGATGCAGAAGATAAAAATGGAAGCCGCATGTGCACACATGCACTGTAGTGACTGACAGTATATTATCTACTTTTGTATTGAAGTAGTAATAGAAGAAGAATGAGGGAGAAGATGAAGAAGAAGAAGAAAGAAGAGGAAGAAGATAATGATTAGACAATAGATTTTATTTAGATGTACTAAATAATGTGCATATTTATTTATGTGAACAAAATGAAATTTGATGAAGCTAAAATATGAAAATAGTGCCAAATTTCAAGAGCTGTTTGTGAAGTGTTCTGATAACTTCTTCAAGCAGGTCACTTTCTTGTCAAGGGGAAATAAACATAAGAGGTGACATTCATTTGTAGAATGTCTTTCTCCAGGCTGTTAATATGTAGATATTTTTCTTATGTGGTATAATTTTTTTCTTGACAATCTTGTTAAAAATATTGAACTTTAGTCCAGAGGTGAGCCTTAGTATAGAGTGTTTGAATAGCATGTACAAGGTGCCTGATCCACCTGACAGTGCCTCAGAAATAAACAAGCAAAAGAAAATCAAATACTTCCCAGCTTTGACCCTCCTCTAGCAGTGAGGCCTAGTGCTCTGCCATCTTTGTCTTTTGAAAAGTTCTCCCTGGCCATTCTGACACCGGATTCTGAGAAGCACTCTTCCAGGGAGCAGTGACTAAACTAATAAAATTAAATACCGTTTTGGAAGAGGTTTTCAGGCAACCAAGGGTGAAAGATAGAACAACTGGTCAAATTTTAATAGCCACTTAGCTGCAGAACTGGCAGATCACCAATAATATTTAACACTTACAATCCCATCTCGATGGTGAGTGCACTTTTAAGGAGTTTTATTGCCACAGGTGGCCAGTTGTTAAAAATTGCTGTGAAATAGTGGAAACATCCAAAACACATTTTTATTGATCACGTAAAATATTACTTATGGAGCGCCACGTAACTGTTAGGATTGATGACCGGCACCAGAATTCCAAAAAAGGGGTCCTCTGCTTTAGGAAAACTGTTATATGATCAGATGGCTATTAGGCATCCATGTAGCTATGAATCATCTGCGAACTTTTCAAGAATGCAAATGGTCAACATCTGCTTATAAAGAATAATGATGCAATTAGCTAGACGGAATATAAATGTGTATTTATAATGCAAGCAGTAAGGTTGATGTTGTTGCTGCTGTTGTTTTGACACAGTATTTCACAGTGTAGTCCAAGCTGGCCCAGAACTTGCTGTCTAGTCCTGACTTTCTGGAACTACCAGTGATTTGCTTCCAAGTGCAGTGATTGCAGACACGTGCCACCATATTTGACGTAACTGGTGCATTTTAAGACATCTACAAGTATGCTACTTGACCACTAGTTCAGGACACAAGAGAAAGAAGATAATGGGAACCTCTTTTCATAGAAACAGTGCCTTGAATTTCTGAGTAAGGACTGGGATTATTGAGGAGAGGGGAAAAATTGGAGAATGGTTTTGAATGACAAGAAAATATGATACATAATAAGCACTATTCTAGGTTTGGGGTTTAGGAGTTGAGAGGAAGATAGGAGGAAGACAAGACTGAAGAAGAAGAAGAAAGGGAGAAGTGTAAAGGTGGAGATAGGCTGTAAAGAAAAATGGAGGTAGGGAGGGAAAGGAAGATAGTAAATGAAAGCAAGACTGCCAGATATGATTCCACTCACCTCAGTAATAGTGTTTCCACTACTTGTGCAGAAAATCTCCTTTTGTCATCTTCATACTTAGCACTTTGTGTTTAAACAGCTGTGTCCTTTGTTGGGTGGTTCCAATGCGCTAGGCGCTACTACAATAAGTATGTCATCTCACTAGGACAAATGTTGTCATCATCCCACCCTTATCCTCCTTTCAGGAGTTGTTGACAACCTTAGAGGGAACTTCCTATTATAGAAGAATTATAATCCAGCAACATGGTTGCTCTGGCAAGGAATCACATCCACAGACCTAGGTCTGTGTGATTCTGTTGGAATATAGACATGCCTCTAGTATACATCTTTAATCCCAAACAATGATGTCTAATCGAGGGGCAGATAAGTTGACAAACCAGAGGAAGATTTGACAGAATGAGTCTGAGATAGGATATGCCCAACTCTCATGAGAACAGACAGGAAAGAGAAGCTACTCAAGAGCAGCACAGAGAGGGAGTGGGGGACAGACAGCACAGTACAGGAATACAGTAGAGTTTGTGCAGTCAGTATAGTTTGGTGCAGTTTGGTTGAGTTCAGTGAAGCTCAGTTTTTGTAGTTAACGGTCAGCTTTTCCAAGCAGAGCAATTCAGCAAGAAGCCTAGAGAAGCCAATTTGAATCACTCAGCTTGGAGAGGAGTTTTGAGCCTGAACAGCTGAGTTGAACCAGCCAGACAGAGTTCAGAGAGAAGTGGAAATGGTGAGCTTATTCAATAGTTAGTCTTGGAGGCTGAAAACATTCTAGGCCTAGCTTAGCAAATGGAGGCTGGAAGCTGAAGCCTTCAAGGTCAGGGCTTGCAGAAGATTAGATTGTATGGAGGCTAAAGGTTTCAAGCCTAGGGATAGTTAGAAATACTCTGGGGTAAGCCCAAGCCTTGTGTTATTAAAGCTACGGCTCTCATCTTATCCCTTCATCTGAGGAAATAAAACCAACATTTAAATCCTATGGATACTCAAAGCTTTATACCTTAAACCCTGGGTCTTTATGTAGAAATTGTTTCTCTGCATTCTGATGCGTGCCAAACATGTGGTCAGGTCAGCACAGAAGTATTAGGGTATTAATGGACCATAGAACATGGTCAACCAATGAGTGGAATTTGTAGATTATCAACCGTCTCGTGATTCGTACCCTTTGAATGATGCAATGATGCCCCTGTTAAGACAACCATTATTGTTCTTAGCCTTTCTCCCTTCCCTGCCTCTATTTAACTTGGCCTCACTGTTTCCTGGGTCACTTGTCAAATAACAAATTTGTACTCAAATCTTGTTTTGGAATCTGCTTTGGGGCACAAATAAAGGTAGTAAATCTTTTAACAACCCAAAGGAAACAGTAAAAAGCTACTTCTTGTCATTTATACATGTGCATATGGATGCTTGGAGAGATTAATTCAGTTGTCTGGATCACTTAGCTGGTAAATGCTAAAACCTGGATTCGAATCCAAATCGAGTTATCTTAACACTAAACTACACTGCCAGTCCCCAATTCCAAGATGCAAAGTAAGCCTCACCGACGTGGTGTGAAAGCCAGAGGCAGTCTGTCTGTCAGTTTATTTTAAGGTGGCATGAAACTGATTCTAATTATTATAAATGCTGAACTTGAGTCATGCCGGCTGGTCATTATTCTTTTTCTCGTGCCCACTGTAGTAAGCTGAAAATTCATCTTGTGGTTTCTTCCCCTTGCTGAGTTTAGAAGTTGAGTGGATCACTTTTTTTTTCTGCAAGGAGTCAACTGCAATCACACATTGGAACCGCTTCCGGTTGCAGTGTTTCTCTGGGTCTGTCCCTCCTGAGATAGCTAGCCTCGCGGCTGAAGATGAACCAGAGTCGCCTGTGGCATTCCACTTCGCACGCTGCAGGAATGGTGGACTCCTAAGTTCACGCATTGGCTTTTGCTTTCCCTGCCATCCAGAGTGCTTTTCCTAAGCTCAGACCAATTTTTACAATTCTTAATGATTACAGAAATAATCGGGCCCTCCTCTGAATCCCTAAGTATTTATTATCACACCACTCATGCACACGGCACTTAGCATTTATAGCACAAGAAAACCCTGCAAGAGACTTTACAGTAGGCATAGACTATGATCTTAATTGCTGGAGAAGTGGTTTGAAGTGTAGTTCTCAACATGTGGTGGAAAAATCACATTGAGAATCACTAATCTAAGACTGTGTTCCTTTCCCCTGATCAAACCCATGCTAGCACACCATACACTGCAGGATGAGGATAATTAGTATATAAATGAATTCAAATACCCATATACTCCTTAATGCACAAAATGAAACAGTACCTTGCGGTAGAAGGAACTATCAAAGGGGAGACCATAATTCCCACCTGCAGGGGGCAGCAGCGCCCCGACTGTGACAGTGCAGGGCCTGTGTGTGTCTGGATCGTGCTTCTTTAAGAAAAGCCCAAAACTGAAAGTCTTTGTTCTTTGTTCCTGATTTTATAATGTTAGCAACAAAGCCAAGTATTTTTAAAATACCCTTTTAAGGTCTTCTTTGGCTGTAGGGAGTCTCTTAGGCTATGATCATTTCTTCTTCAGTCCAATGTAGGGTGGCTTTTCCAAAAGTGTCTAATTGTCCCCAAAGGTTCCCTAAACCAGCTTTGTGACCAAGAAAACTAACTGGACAGGACCACGTGTCAATCAGATTCTCAGATTACCTCTCCCTTTCTCCTTCCCTCTCCCTCCCGTCTCCTTTCCCTTATGATAGAAACCTCACAAGATAAATAAATCATATTAAATGAGGGAGGAAAAACAACTACAAAACAAACAGGATTAGCTGTGTTCCCGGGACCTCTGTTTCTGTAGCGCTCCCAGCGGTCGGCAGCCTGACTTTCTGAACCAATGTGACACACTTACTTTGTGTCCTTTGTGTCCTCTCTCTCTCTCTGCTTATGCATGTTTGGGCCCCCTTGGAAAATGCGCCTTCTGATGTGGTAAGTTCTTCATGGTAAACACTGATGTTCCTTTTCTACTGCATTTTAAAAGCCGTTCCTTCTGGAACCTTCTGACCCCATACAAACATAGAATTTTCAACCCCTGTATTCTCAACCATCCTCAACAGGGACAGATCAGTTGTGTGTATTCCGAAAAGATGAGAATATTTTCATCCCAATGCTTTGTAGCATTAGATGTTCTATGCGAGACGTACTGCTCAGCTTGAACAAAATATATTTACAAAGGGTGGACCTTTGATGTTCTTCTTTTTGTGGGTATATGCTGGGGATTGAACCCAAGGCCTCTCACAGGCTAGCCCTGTGCTGCATCATTTAGCCACACCCCTAGCCCAGCAACTCTATTAATAATAAAAGAGAAATAATAAAAATTTTTTTTCTCATCTAACCTACATCTGTTATAATTCCGTGCCTAGAAGGCATGGAATTAAAACAGATGTAGGTTAGAGGAGTAAATTATTTCTCACATTTCCAGGTAAATCTATGGGTTTAGAATGTATAATAGCCTATAGTTACCATTATTGGAAAACAAAAACTTGGAAGTGCGTTTTGCATAAATCTTAGCTAACTGTAGAAACGTTGTGACTGCTAATGATTAATCAAGTCCAGGTTCCAATCCAAGTGCTCCACGAAGCGGAGTATGTTTGTGATTTATTTGATTGTCTGTTCTGTTACTTTTATTTATTCTCTCTGTAGAAGTTTAGCATGGTGCCACTTAGTTGGATGAGTGATTTGTGGTTTTGTAAACACACACAGACACGTGTGTACATGAACACACATCCTGAGAGATGGACAAGACATAACTTGGGCATCTACCAATCTATAGCACATTTGTGCAAAGGAGGCAGAAGAGCTAAGGGTTGTGGATTGGAAAGTCTTGGTGTTGTGTTCTCTGAGTATTTTGTTCCAAAGATCCTAGAATGTGTGACAGAAGAGCTGGCCACCAGGAGGCACAACTCAACAAAACCCAAAATAACAAAAATATAAAAGACACAGAAAAAGCCAGCTTCCCTGAACCAAGGACCAAGAGAGAGCAATCTAACAAGACAAAACTTCAGGAAATGACTGACTGCTGCAAAGCAGAAGGAATCCAGGGCCTCATCATCTGTCTCCCATGCTAGAGGGACACTTGAACTCCCAGTTGTAGCTTTATCACCTCATAACTTGCCATCCTTTAATGCAATTTATTAGACACTTTAATCATATTATTGTGCCCATTTCTCCCCTCCCACAACTACCAAACCAAAGCCAATTCTTTAGTAATTCCTTTTTCACATAGACTTACAGATACTCATTGCATAAGTACTCCACAGTATGACTTCTTCCTTGTCCCACAAAAGCAAACAAAAAACAAACTCAGTGTCTTTATTTGTAAGTAATTCTGGTGGATTTTGTTTGAGGACTATTGGCACTATGAACTGGGACAAACTTTTATTACTATTAATTTTTACTCAATTGATTAGTATATTCTATCTACTTGGTTTACTTTCTTCTTTTGCTTAATGATCTTTTAAAAGACTTAATGTGTGTTAGTTCATATAGAACTGCCTATTCTTGTTCTTTTTAATAGTTTACTATCTATTCCATGATATTTGTGAGAATATTTATCCTGATCTCTATTCCTGAACACTTTGAATCTTTGTTTTCAAGTGGCATGGATATCTTCTCACATGTACTTCATGCACAAATGCAGGCATATCTAAAGGATAGTTCTGAGAAGTATAAAATGATCTCAGGGGCTGGGGAGACAGCATAGGGCTAACAGTGCTTATTCTTTTTCTACAAGTTTCATTCCCAACACTCATGCGTGGCTCACAATTGCCTGTAACTACAGCTCCAGGTATCTGACATGCTCTTCTGACCTCTGGGTACACATCCATATAGGTGGCAAACACATGCACACATACATTTAAAAAAATAAAACATTAAAAAAAAACCTTGTTCAAAAGGTTGATGTATTTCAATTTTAATGTACACAGACTACATGTATTCCCAAAGAAATTTCTCTAAGTTATCTATCAGCAATGTTGAAGGAAGTCTTATTCTGTGACCCCTGGCACAGGGTGTTTTTATTAACAAACCTAGGTCTTTGCAAATCCAGTAGGTAAAAACTGGAATCTTGTAGGGTTCTTTTTTTTTCTGAAGCATTTATCTCATTTTTAAGGTTCAGTGAGTCCTGTATAAAGCTAGTTACAGATCTTTAAGTGGTCTGTATTCTTAGATAGTTTAGGTTCCAATATATATAAACTAGTATTACAGCAATAAATAATATATATATATATATGCACATAATAGTCTGACTAAATTATCCTCTTATTTCATAAAATAATATACCTTGTGTTATACCGATTCTTTCCTGTAGAGTTTATCACATAACTTTCCAAGTGAGTTTGTGTGTTTTCTCATCATAAGCCATGAAATCTTCTGCTGTGATTCTTGGCTTCATTTACGAACGTTCACTATAAGTTTGATTTTCAAATACTGATAGTTTAAACACAGATTTTTAAAAAAAGATTTTCAGAGTTTCTCTTTTCTTTACTAGTTTCCATACTTTACAGAAAAGCATTTTTCTTTTATGTTTGATGTTCTGCTAAGTAACTGATTTCTCCCTTCTTTTTCTGTATTCCTGTTTTCTCTCCCATTCTATCTCCTTCCCCCTCTCCCTCCAGTTTCCTACCTCTCACCCTTTGGACTCATCTAAGCTGTTGCCACAGCAATCACTTTGTCTAATTAGATGCCCCAATTTGGGGAAGAAAGAGAAGAATTTTTTTCAGGAACATTATGGTTTATTAAATGAAAAGAACCATTATTTTGCTCCTGCTCTAGATGTTGTCTTGGTGTTGTATGTAGGTGGCAGCTAAAAATAACCCTATTAATATTCTCCTCTATGTTGTATTCACTAGCATGTTTAGTGCCTCATTACTAATGAGGATTCATCAAAAAATAATGCAGAATTCTTTGTTTCTGATGGTTGTGATAAGAGCACAATTTGAGTTCAAAGACATCTTGTGAATCTACAAATATGAATATCTAAGTACAACTTGCTTGATTGTAAGAAATATAAAGCAGACAAAATCAGAGCATATGAAATTTCTTTTTATTTTAGCCAAGCCTCACAAATGCTAGTCTCAAGCCTACTGTTAGCTACAGAGTATTCTGGTTTGTAGAATGCAGCTGAGATTACTATATCCTTTTCTGTTTTGTGCAATACTTCATAAACAGTAGGGGCACTGATTTAAAAAAGATAGAGGGAAATATTTTGAATGTTCTTGCTATAAAAAAAGACAAATATTCAAGGAAACAGATGCATTTAATCCGACTTAAACAGTATATAATGTATGTATAATACAAAGCAAAAAAATAAATTAAAAACTCAAATGGGAAATGTGTCTTTAAAAGTTAAAAACAGCCCCTTAATAAGGACTTAGAGATTCTAATTCATGCTATATTTGATAGAGTATTCTGGTCCTGAGGTGTACATTCTTTTTAGTATAAGTTTTACTAGAGTCTACCTGCATTTACTGTTGGAAGCCAAAAGTATTGACAATCATAAACCTAAATGTAACTAGCTAAATTATTCTCAGTTTTGATCTAAACAGGCCCAGCTCAGGAGTACTCTGACTAGGCTCCTGAGTCTCCTCCCCACGCATTCCCTTCCACAGCAGGGAGGGGACCTGAAATCTGTATTCACCTCTTCTACCTTCAAACACTTGGAACCCCAGATCTCTCTCTCGCTGCTCACATGACTCTGAGCCAGCTCAGACTTCCACATGGCAAGGACCATGCCATAAGACTGTGCATCCCAAAGACCATCGATGAGCAAGAGTGAGATGGAGCTTGGATTTGCAGAATGGACCATTCAAACTCAAGTATGTACTGAAGACTCCTTACAATATGATTGAGAGGCAGAAGGAAGAGAAAGGAATGTTGGCATGGATCTCGCCACATCACCAGTGTTCAGTGTTGTAGTTTCTTTTGTTCCTGATACAAATATTCTAGCAAAATCAACTTAATGAAGAAGCAGTTTGCTGTAGTTCGCAGTTTAAGGCACAGTTCACCATAGCAGGGAAGCAACAGGTGTAGGTGCTTGAAGCTGCTGGTCACACCACAAGCGGTGCTGTAGTAAATTCCCCCAGTTGATACATTGCCTCTTGGGAAGAAGTTCCATAAGCCTCAGAGTATTCTAAATCAGTGGTTCTCAATCTTCCTAATACTGCAACCCTTTAATACATAAAGATCCTCATGTTTTGGTGATCCCCAACCATAAAATTATTTTTGTTGCTACTTCATGACTATGATTTTGCTACTGTTATGAAGTGATATGCAAATATCTGCTATGCCTTTCCTATGAAAGGGTTGTTTCACCCCCAAAGGGGTCGCTATCTACAGGTTGAGAGCCCTTTTTAAAAGAGAGGTGAAACATTTCCATCCCACAGGGAAGTACATTAAACTGAAGGAATAAAGAACTCAGTTGCTTCAGGAAGTCCCTGAGACAGACTCACTGGCTCCCTCCTTTCCTAAGTTTATATAAGCAGTAAGACCAGCTGAGAGATACTCTATAGGCATCTACCATGCTGAGGGGGGCTTCTGTGATGCAGTTGTCTTTGAGTCATTTCTGCTTTTGTTTTCTTTTTTCCTTTTTTCTTTCTTTCCTTCTCTCTCTCTCTCTCCTCTGTCTCTTTCTTTCTTTCTTTCTTTCTTTCTCTTTCTTTCTTTCTTTCTTTCTTTCTTTCTTTCTTTCTTTCTTTCT
>CAJQZJ010027982.1:9198612-9217337 GCA_907164525.1 Lophiomys imhausi | reverse complement strand
TTCTTTCTTTCTTTCTTTCTTTCTTTCTTTCTTTCTTTCTTTCTTTCAGGCTTTTCAAGACAGAGTTTCTCTGTGTAGCTCTAGAGGTCCTAGAACTCACTCTGTAGATCAGGCTGGTCTTGAACTCACAGAGATCTGTAACCGAAGTTTTAAATTATTATTTAACACTTATTTATTTATTACTAAATTCACTTATAACAAACACCAACAATTTCTTAACTATTAATCCTATAAACTCTTACAACCCCTTTAACCTATCCACTAAACCTATTGATAATTATTTTTCTAACCTTTTAGAATGATACAGTCTCTGGGGCAGGTCCTCAGTCGTCAGGAACACAGTCTTTGTTGCAGATTCTTTAACGCACTTAGCAGTCCTTTTTCTGGATCTCTCAGATGCAGGTTCGTCAGGGTAAGTTGGTTATTGCAGTCTCACCTTAAATAAGGCTTCATGCTTTCTTCTCTGTGGGAGACCCCAGCCGTCTGCAGGCCAACTTACTTCTTTTGAATCAGGAACTCAGCTGCTCTGCCTCAGTCCTTAAAGCCAGGCACAATTTCCTTTAGGCCACTGTTCGGACAGATCAAACCCCTCTAGGCAAAAGCTGAGCCACAGGGTTTAGTCCTTGGCCTTTTGGTGTCTTGCTTTGCTCACCAGCTTCTTTCTGCTTCAGGGAAATCTGGCCATCAAATGATGGCCAGCACTCTTTTCAGCAGGACTCTTGGAGCTCTCTAGTATCAGGGGCCTCCTCTCCTTCTGGGCTCCATGCACTGTCCTTAAATAGGAGGAACTCTGTTTCAGCTTAATTTGGGCTCCGCCCACTTAGCAGCTGAAAACAATGTCAGGCCAGATACTTTGTTTCTTCAAGTCCATTAAGTCTTTCCTGTTTTCCTGACTTCAACCTTGTTTTTCAGTGTATTGAGTCTTTCCTGTTTTTCCTGACTTCAACCTTGTTTTTCAGTCTATTAAGTCTCCTGTTTGTTTTCCTGTTTTTAGTCCAATGCTGATAATGCTCTTCATGCCCCAAATTAAGAGACAGTATCAGAAACCCCTATATATTTTCTAAATCTAATTTAATTTATCTAACTTCCTACAGAGATCTGCCTGCCTCTGCCCCTCTGCCTCTTATGTGCTGGTATTAAAGGCGTGAGATACCACGCCTGGCCATTTCTGCTTTTCTAAGTAACCTCTCATTTCTGTAACCCCATTTGTCTGTAAGTAACCCTAGTAACATTCACTGGTTCACCATTTTGGACTCAGATGCTATCTTTGGTCTACCTTTCGGTTGTAAGATGTTTGTTTTTGCGACCACAAAAGTAGTGTCACACAACATACACATCAGAAAACAGAGACGGATGAAGGAAAGTTTGCTAGTACTCAGCTCATTTTTTAATGTTTTATACAGTCCAGGGTCCTAGCCCTGTGAATGTGTACCACCAACAGTGGGTGGGTCTTCCTGCCTCAGTTAGTAACATCAAGATAATCCTCCACAGCTACGCACAGAAGATTGCCTCTCAGATGACCCTAGATTGCGTCAAGTTGACAGCTAACCCCAAGGATCACAAACATGTAATGCCTGCACTTTTTCTTATAGAATTGTATTGACGAGTTTGCAGTTTAGTGGTTAATTGCTTAAGCGCATCTACTTGATGGATATAGTTTTGTTTCCTTTCTCTAATGTCATACTCTCTTAACTGTCGCATCCCTGTCATGGATTTTAATTCTAGTTATCTTTTGTGGATTACATGGAGTTGCCAGCCCTCACAAACATCGTAGAGAACATCAAGAGCGGTACAGTAGGCATAACTTTAATTTTAGATTATGTACTCTTCCACACTTCTACCTCAGAGCAATATATGTGTGTATATGTGTCCATTATGGTAATCTTTTAGTTAAAACAGCTAACAGGTAGAAAGCAACCTTATGCAGTAAATAACCACCATAAGTGTGGAAAATAGCATATGGATATAATTTGATAGCAGTATGTTTGTAATACCAAATGCTTTGGGGTCCGTTGGAGTCAGTAACTTAATCTTTTGTAAAACTCTGTTAAAGATTTCTGGAAAGTGTCCCTCATTCCTTCCCAATGCCAAGATTTCCATGCTTCTCAATAAATGCAGAGCAAAGCCACTGGTTAAGTACACAAGCAATAGGAGCAGATCATATTCTGAGACAGACTACAGGAAAGCCAGTTACCAAAACCTTGGTCACAAGGTTATGGTGGATATTTACTGCATAAGGTTGCTTTCTACCTGTTGGCTGTTTTAACTAAAAGATTACCATAATGGACACATATACACGCATATATTGCTCTGAGGCAGATGCGTGGAAGAGAAGATAACTTAAAATTAAAGTTATACATTAACTTAGGTTGTAAAAGCTGATTACATGGAAAATGAAGTAAGCAAGTAAGGTGGGTAATTACATTGTTCTCTTAGAGGAGGGTTAAACAAACAGGTTGAGTACCTAGCAGGATATCAAGTCAAGCTTAAATGACCTCAAAGTGTATTACTAAATTAGCTGTGAGCTCCAGCAAAAATTCCAGTCTTTTTGAATGTAAAAGATTCTTTCATAAAATCATTCCTACTACTGAAGCAAGTAAAAGAGCAAAGAAAACAAATTTAAAACTTGGAAATAAGGAAGGCCGAAGGATGAAACATTGCCTAACATACCTACCCAAATATTATGTAAGTCTATAGGAAATACATCACTTTGATTTCTAAACACACCTTGGTTCAGTTTGGTATTCACTGTTTGTTAGAGTTAAGACTGCTGAAATGGCAGGTTATAGGCTTTTGCCCCATGGATGTGCAAATAATTTTTATCTAGTAAAAAAAATTGTAGCAGTAAATACTCATTCATTTTGACTGTACAGTGTTAACAGGTAGGATATTGAAGTTTAAACCTATTCCAGACATTCTGTAACAGACTGTGACTATAACTCTTCTGTGAAATAGCTACTCCATTTTTCTGGTTTCCTCAGCAAGAGTTAAATAGATCTTGGAAACATTCATTCTATATTTGTATGATTGGCATATCTTTAAATTTTGAAAATTGTATTTTGACAATTATGAGGAGTTAACCTCATTCTAAGAGGTTACATGAACTGGGTGACTGGTGTTGCCATTATTCATGACAGAGGGAAAAAGAAGTGAGAATATATTAAAAGGAAATGTAGAAGATGACAGGTTTTGTTGTGGTATATTAGGTTCTATTGAGGTACAAATATGTGATCACAGATAGAAATGTAAGTTTCAAGAGTCAACTAACTAGAGGATTGTAAATGAAACATTTAAAACATTTGGTTGTTAGCATACAGGTGATACTTAAAAAAAAGAAAAAGGATTCAGGGGACTGATGCGGTGGAGGGGAATCAACATTATAAGAAACTAGGGAAAGCTATGAGAAGTAGCTGGGAGAGCAGTTTCAAGGAGCCAGTGGTTAACCATCAAGTGTGACCCAGCGATGTGAACTAAATTTAGCAACTAACAAGTAAGCTATAACCTAGCAAAACTTTCTAGGAGAAAGGAAATCCTTGATTTGCCTTGAGTTGGGAGAAATTGAGACAAGTGGAAATGGATATTAGAGATACACATGGCCGTTTAAGGAAATTTTGGTCTAAAATCTACATTAAAGCACAGTAACAGGTCAAAATCTCCTGATGTCTTTTCGTTACACCTAGAATAAAATTCCCTCTGTCATCGTGGTCTACTAGGATCCAGATGAACAGTTATCAGTTTGACTTCATGTATGATTTTGCTGTGCCACGTATCTTCCTTGTCTTCTAATATATCAATGCTCAGCCTTCCACGTTTGATATAACCTCCTTGCAGATGTTAATAGGAGCTCAATCATCCCTGCACTTTATCCTGTGCTGGCAGTGATAGACAAGTGAGTGGGTATGGCCATCCCAGACATCAAAAATCCAATCAGTGCTGCATGTACGTGTCTTCTCTAAGGGACCTTTTGTTTGGGAGCACCTTCTGGACCGAGACTTTTTATAACGCTGTTACTCACTGAAGTTCTACAGACCAATTTTCCTTTCTGTTTGCTTTCTCATGTGTCTTAGAACTGCTTTTCTGTCTGAAGACTATCCAGCCTTCTGTTGGCAATGTATTACCCTTTCACAGGTATCGGTCTCTTTTATGCCCTTTGGGGAGGGATTGAATGTGACATGCGGGCAATCATTTAACTTCTCAGCTCAGATGTCACCTTGCCAGACACCTTTACAAATCACAGCACTCAGACCCCACCCATTTCCAGTTCTTCCCCCATTTCATTTTCTGATATTGTTGTTGTACCTCTTAATTCTTAAACTCTTTTTTTGCATGCTATTTTAAAGTGAATCACAGATATTTTGAACATTTTACCTTGAAAAACCTTAGTTTATGTCTCTAAAAAGAACATTTTCATAAATGGACAAAAATATTATTAGAATGCCTGACAGAATTGATAATTTCTTTATATAATTGAATTCCCCATTCACATACAAATTTCCTCAATTAGCTCCATAATGCCTTTTACAGCTGCTTTGTCAAAACTCTCATCTAAGCCAGAACAAGGATTTTCTCTAGTCCCTAAGTCTTTAAAAATCTAAGTCAATCATCTTTTTCCTACTCTGACTTGAGGAGGGACAAGGACAGTTGCCCTAAAGGACACTTTATTCTTGATTTGTCTGGTTGTTTATTCACAGTGCCCTTGCAAAAACAAAACAAAACAAAACAAACAAACAAACAAAAAACCAGGTGCTCTCCATGTCATTAATTCCAACCTGAAACTGCACCAGGAAAAAAAAGCTAGCTCTCCACTCCCTCTCATCTGCTGTCTCCAGGAACTGCTTCTTAAAGGTATTTCCTACAAGCAGAATAGTACAAGATGTATCTTTTTTGGTGCCTGGCCTATTTCACTTAAGTTTAATGATCAACCATGCTCTAGACACATATGGATTTCATTTCTTTTTCTTTTTCTTTTTTTTTTTAACATTTATTTATTTCTTCAAGTTACATCTCAATCATAGTACCCTCCCTCCCAGTCCTACCCTCCTACCCTCTTCCCCCTCACCTTCCTATCTGCTTTTTTTAAAATTTGAGGTGCATCTTTTACCCCAACAGCTCCCATTTTAGTCTTTAGAAAAAGGTTCTTTTTGTTATAACAATAAATACAATACAAAACAATAAGAATAATTAGGCTGCAATTATGAAAATTATAAGGTATAACATACATTCTCAATGTCCAGCCCATATGTATTTGATAACTAATAATAATATTCTATTATCTATTTATCTCAATGAGTTTAAATTTCTATGCCTAACTCAGTTTCCATCCTAACTCGCTTTACCAACTTAAAACATCTTCTAGAAGATCCTTTTAGTTCCTAAACAACTTAAAATTTAACTGTGAGACTATAACTATCTAGTCTTCAACCACATCAGAGACCTGAGAAGGAAAAGTATATCTGAATATACAGGAAGTGCAGAGCCAGCAGCTTCCAAAACTAAGAAATGACAAACAACTCACTGCCGGGGCGGTCTCCAATTTCTCTCAACACATTATAGCATTTCTCTTCAGCCTTTTGGGCCCAGTATCTCTGACAGACATTAATTGCAAAGCAGGAATTATGAAGGACTTGCTTACCCTGTCTTGGCAGGGCTAGGCTGCTGACTTACCTGCTTCCAAGTTTTGTCCTTTTCAGACAGCATTCTGTCTACAGTTGAAGAGATTTATCTTGCCAAGTGACAAGCTTGCCACTAATGCAACCATCTCCAAATGGAGATTCTTCCATGCTCATCATATATACACTTATAGGTATGTTTAGTTCCAAAATATCAAAAGAATTTTTCAATCTCAATTAAAAGATAATACTTTTTATATTGTAAACAAACAAAAACCCAATTTGATCTAGGAAAGATATTATCTGCTGAAAAAAGTAGCACCCCAGAGTTAGGATTAGGGCAGGGCTCTGTTCTTATCTTTTTTTTTTTAAAAATACTTTATTTTTTTTTCTTCAAGTTACATCTCAGTAACAAACCCCTCCCTATTCCCCCTTCCTATCCTGCCCTTCCACCCTCTTCCCCCCAGAAGTTTCCCCTTTCAGTCCAACAGATGGTTCCTTCTCTTATAACAGTAAGTATTATACAAAACAATAGATATAAATATGCCATATTTATGAGAGTAAATTGGCCCAGTATACCTTCCCAATGTCCAGTTTATACATATTTGGCCCCTGACTTTAACATTCTACTATCTAACCAACTCCATGAGCTTAAAGGTCTATATGTGACTCAACATTCATACTATCTTGCAACACACTTTTAAGAGTATCTTCTTAGATCTATAACACCCTCTTGATTCCTAAACAGTTCAAAATTTAACTATGAGACTCTAGCTGTCTATTCTTCAACCACCTCAGAGACCTGAGAGGGATAAATATATTTGCTTATATAGGAAGTGCAGGGCCTGCAGCTTCCAAAACTAAGAAAGAACATACCAATGACTGCCTGGACATTTCCCATTTTCTCTCCATACATTCCAGCATCAATCTTCAGCCTTTGGGTCCTGTTTCTCTGACAGACATTTGTTGTAGAGCAGGGATTATGAAGGACTTACCTACCCTGTCTTGGCAGAGTTAGGTTGTCGACTTCCCTGCTACCAAGTTTTGTCCTTTTTGGACAGCAGTCTGTCTGGAGTTGGTGCAAGGGGTTTTTTCATGCCAAGAGAAAGGCTTGCCATTAATTCAACCATCTTACAGTGGAGGTTCTTCGATGCTTATCTTCTACTTGGAGTAGAATAGGGGGTGCTGTCAGGCGCTGATATATCTAGATATCAAAAAAATCTTGATTTAAGATAACATCTTTGAATGCCATATTCTGCAGATCTCTAGGGGTTTTTGAAGATGCCCTATCCATCTCTTGTATTTAGATAAGCAAATGTTGCTTGTCTCTTAGCAACTTGATTACTGGGTAGTTTAGAGAATATCTGTGATAGACTGTCATAGCAGCTAACAAAGGGACATGTTTGCATGACTAGGAGTTTTTTTTAACTATCCTAGACCGTTTCAGATGGTTGGTATCAAGAGGTCAGAGCTTCACATTTTATTTTTAAGTATCTCTAGGTATGATACCATTGGGAAGCATTACCTTTAAATTTGTATCAATATACAAAGATCTATTCAATTGTGGTTAAATATACTCTTAATTATGTATCAATATACAAAGATCAATGCCTATGTAGCCCAATATAATCTTAATATTACGTCCATATGCAAGGGTCAATACCATTGTGGCCAACTATAATCTTAATTTTGTATCAATATACAAAGATCAATACCGATGTAATCCAATACAATCTTATTTTTGCACAATAAAAATGGTCAATACCACTTTAGTCAAATAAACTACTAATTTTGTATCAATATACAAAGGTATAAGGGCATATTCAATAATCTGCCCCTTCTTCTTGGACCTTCCTGTGCTATGTCTATATCTCATTTTTCTCAAGCCCAGGCACTCCTACATAGGAGAGGAAGAAGGATACAGAAAAGGAAAAGTAGGAATTCCCTGGGGCTAACCTCCAAAACCCATTAAGACAGGACCATTTATCAGCTTGTAGTCTCTTCCCCTACATAACAGAGTTTTCAGTTATCCTTCAAATAACCAAAAAGAAGGGCGGAGAAACATCCTCCCCACCCTCTGGGCATGGGACGTCGCTCTCTTAAAGTAACTTCCTGCTGATTTGGGTTGTAGTAGACCTGTTTGGGGCCCAACCCAAATGGGAAAAATGATTAAAAATGTTAGTACACTCCTTTTATGTTCAGTCCTTCTGTTCTCAGCTGTTTAGATGACCTAAGGGGTTTGTAGGCAGAAGCTGATCTTGCAGGTTTCACTGAGGTTCCTGCCGGGGTATTGTGTAGAGCTGAGCGGTCCCAGTGACATTGGATTGCTGTGGTGGTTGCAGGCCCCCGATGGAGACAGCTATTGAGGAAGTCTGCCAGGCAGAATCAACTGGGGCACTCGTCCTCCTTGGTGCCTGATTCTGCTCTCTGCTGAGGATTCCGCTGTCCAGCCGTGCCCGGGCTCCCCTAATGGACGCTTCGATTCTCCTGGAACGATAAGAACAGAGCCCTGCCCCAATCCCAACCCTAGGACAATTGCCCTCTTTTTTTTTTCTGGGGGGGGGATGGGGGGGCTAGGTAATACTTCTCCTGAAGCAAATTTGGCCTTCTGACAACATACAAAGCGTTATCTTTCAATCCGGGTTAAAGAAGAAATCATTCTGTCACCTTGGAGCTAAACCAGCTCTAGTGTATATATTTTGAGATCCCAAAGGACAATCTGCTTGCATCGAGACGGCCTTTTGTAAGTAGCCTCCAAACCTAGGTCCCTCCAAATCCCATGTGTGTGTCTCTGAACTCTAATTATTGGGATCAGGGACCTGTGTTTCCCATCTGAAGGGATCAAAGATGTGTTCCACCACTCCTGGATCAAAGTCTTTCTCTACTTAGAGTTTGCCCTGCATCAGGCTGACCCTGAGCTCCGGGATCAGCCTGTTTCTGTCTCCAGTGTGCTGGGAGCTGGGACCAAGGGTGTACTCTTCTTGAATGGTGGGACCAAGAGTATGCACCCTCACCACCCCGCTCCGTATGACTCCAGAATACATAAGACCACCAACTCTACAGTGACCCCCCCCCCTCCACTGAAGTCAAAGTCATGGGCCAATACCACAATTCTCTTGTATATTACCTTAGCTCCTCGTCTTCTCTACACCTGGAGGTCTGCAAAACCAGGCCGAATGGCTGTATCCTCTGTTCCATTCACAGTGTTTCAGCCCTGCCCCCTGCCTTTTTTTTTTTTTTTTTTTTAGTTAATAAATTTATCTGTTTGTTGCTTCAGGTTACATCCTTATCATATTGTCCTCTTTTCCCGCTTCCCAGCCCCACCCTCCCATGCTCTACTCCCTGACCCTTCTGTCTTGTTCCTCTGGGGTGGAGTGTCCCTGCCTAACATTTTCTCACCACAGATCAGGAGTCATATGAGGGCCAAGAGCCTCTTCATTCACCGGGGGCATACGAGGCAGTACTGCCATTGAATGGTGTCTCATTGCTACTGGGGGAATACTAAAAAAAAAGACCAACAAACACACAAACCCACAAAAACAAAGAATATCAACAAAAAAAGAGAGGAAAAAGAGAAGGGAAAAGGAAAAAGAAAAAAAGAAAAAAAGAAGGAAAAAGAAAAAGATAAAAAAAAATTATGTCCTTGTTCCTTTTGATGTGTTGGTTGTAGTACAGATATCCTGTGCGATATAGTTAAAATCCTACTATAAGTGAATAGATGCCATGTGCATCCTTCTGAGACTGGGTTAGCTCACTCAGGATGAGCTCCTCTAGATCCATCCATTTGGTTGCAAATTGCATGATTTCATTGTTTCTGATAGCTGAGTAATATTCCATTGTATAGATGTACCACAATTTTTTAATCCATTCTTCAGTTGAGGGACATCTGGGTTGTTTCCAATTTCTAGCTATTACAAACAAGGCTGCTATGAACATAGATGAGGAGACTTCCCTATGTCTCCGTGAGAGGTCCTTTGGGTGTATACCCAGAAGTGGTATGGCTGGGTCCTGAGGCAAGGTTATTCCTAGATTTCTAAGATATCGCCAGACAGACCTCCATAGTGGTTGCACAAGCCTGCACTCCCACCAGCAATGGAGTAGGGTACCCCTTTCTCCACACCCTCACCAGCATGCGCTATCATTTGAGCTCTTTATTTTATCCATTCTAACAGGTGTTAGGTGGAATCTCAGGGTCGTCTTGAGTTGCATTTCTCTGATGATTAAGGATGTTGAACATTTCTTCAGGTGTCTCTCAGCCCTTAGGGATTCCTCCTTTGTGAATTCTCTATTTAGCTCCATCTCCCACTTTTTGATTGGATTATTTGGTTTCTTGGCATTTAGTTTCTTGAGTTCTTTGTAGATTTTAGATAATAGCCCTCTATCAGATGTGGGGTTGGTGAAGATTTTCTCCCAGTCTGTTGGTTGCCGTTTTGTTCGAATGACAGTGTCCTTTGCTTTACAGAAGCTTTTCAGTTTCATGAGGTCCCATTTATTGATTGTTGATCTCAGGTCCTGAGCTGTTGGTGTTCTGTTCAGAAAGTTGTCACCTGTGCCAATGAGTTCGAGGGTTTCTCCTACTTTTTCTTCTAGTATCTTTAGTGTGGCTGGCCTTATGTTAAGGTCTTTGATCCACTTGGAATTAAGTTTTGTACAAGGTGATAGGTATGGGTCTAATTTCATTCTTTTGCAAGTGGACATCCAGTTGGACCAGCACCATTTGTTGCAGATGCTGTCCTTCTTCCACTGTGCGTTTTTGGCTTCTTTGTCAAAGATTAGTTGGCCATAGGTGTGTGGATCCATGCTTGGGTCTTCAATTCGATTCCATTGATCCACTGGTCTGTTTCTATACCAGTACCATGCTGTTTTTATTACTGTTGCTCTGTAGTACAGCTTGAAATCTGGGATGGTGATACCTCCAGATGTTTTTTCATTGGACAGGATTGATTTAGCTATTCTGGGCTTTTTGTTGTTCCATATGAAGTTGAGACTAGCTTTTTCCAGGTCTATAAAGAATTGTGTTGGTATTTTGATAGGAATTGCATTAAATCTATATATTGCTTTTGGTAGGATAGCCATTTTTATTATGTTGATCTTACCTATCCATGAGCATGGGAGATCTTTCCATCTTCTAAAGGCCTCTTCCATTTCTTTCTTCAAGGGCTTGAAGTTCTTGTTATATAGGTCCTTTACATGCTTGCTTAGAGTTACCCCCAGGTATTTTATGTTGTTTGTGGCTATTGTGAAGGGGGTTGTTTCCCTTATTTCTTTCCCGGTATATTTGTTTGTTGTATAAAGAAGGGCTTCTGATTTTTTTGAGTTAATTTTGTATCCAGCCACCTTGCTGAAGTTGTTTTTCAGCTGTAAGAGTTCTTTGGTGGAGTTTTTGGGGTCGCTTATGTATACTAACATATCATCTGCAAATAGGGATAATTTGACTTCTTCATTTCCAATTTTTATCCCTTTGATCTCCTTTAGTTGTCTTATTGCTCTAGCAAGTACTTCAAGTACTATATTGAAGAGATATGGTGAAAGTGGACATCCTTGTCTTGTCCCTGAGTTTAGAGGAAATGCTTCAAGCTTCTCTCCATTTAATTTGATGTTGGCTACTGGCTTGCTGTATATTGCCTTTATTATTTCTAGGTATGGTCCTTGTATGCCTGTTCTCTCCAGAACTTTTAGCATGAAGGGGTGTTGGATTTTGTCAAATGCTTTTTCTGCATCTAGCGAGATTATCATGTGGATTTTTTCTTTCATCATGTTTATGTAGTGAATTACATTGATAGACTTTCGTATATTGAACCATCCCTGCATTCCAGGGATGAAGCCTACTTGATCGTGGTGTACGATACTTTTGATGTGTTCTTGAATTCGGTTTGCTAGTATTTTATTAAGTATTTTTGCATCTATGTTCATGAGGGAGATTGGTCTGAAGTTCTCTTTCTTTGTTGGGTCTTTGTGTGGTTTAGGAATCAGAATGACAGTGGCCTCATAGAATGAGTTTGGCAGTGATCTTTCTGTTTCTATGTGGTGGAAGAGTTTGAAAAGTAATGGTGTTAGTTCCCCTTTGAAGGTCCGGTAGAATTCTGTGCTAAAGCAATCTGGCCCTGGGCTTTTTTGGTTGGGAGATTATTAATGACTGTTTCTATTTCCTTAGGGGTTATTGGGCTGTTTAAGCTGTTAACCTGATTTTGATTTAGTTTTGGTAGGTGGAATTTATCAAGGAAATTGTCCATTTCACTTAGATTTTCAAATTTAGTGGAATATAGATTTTTAAAGTAATGCCCGATTATTTTCTGGATCTCCTCAATGTCTGTTGTTATTTCTCCCTTTTCATTTCTGATTTTTTTGTTTTGTGTTCTTTCCCTTTGCCTTTTAGTTAATTTGGCTAGGGGTCTGTCTATTTTGTTGATTTTCTCAAAGAACCAACTCTTGGTTTCATTGATTCTTTGTATAGTTCTTTTTGATTCTAAGTTGTTGATTTCAGCTCTAAGTTTGATGATTTCCTGTCTTCTGCTCTTCTTGGGGATGTTTGTTTCTCTTTTTTCCAATTCACCCAGGTTAGCTGTTAGTTCACTAATATGAGCTGTCACAATTTTCTTTTTGAAAGCACTTAGGGCTATGAACTTTCCTCATAGCACAGCTTTCAATGTGTCCCATAGGTTTGGGTATGTTGTGTCTTCATTGTCATTGGATTTTAAGAAGTCTTTGATTTCCTTCCTTATTTCTTCCCTGACCCAGTGGTCATCCAGTAAGGAGCTGTTCAATTTCCATGTGTGTGTAGGCTTTCTGTTGATTCTTTTACTGTTGAAGACCAGCTTTATTCCGTGGTGGTCTGATAAAATACAAGGTGTTATTTCAATTTTCTTGTATCTACTGAGACTATCTTTGTGACCAATTATGTGGTCGATTTTGGAGAAGGTTCTGTGGGGTGCTGAGAAAAAGGTGTATTCCTTTGTGTTTGGGTGATACGTTCTGTAGATATCTGTTAGGTCCATTTGTTTCATGATCTCTGTTAGACTCAATATTTCTCTGTTTGTCTTTTGTCTTTATGATCTGTCCTTTGTTGTGAGTGGGGTGTTGAGTCTCCCACTACTAATGTGTTGTGATCGACGTGCGCTTTAAGTTTTAGAAGTGTTTCTTTTACGAAAGTAGGTGCCTTTGTATTTGGGGCATAGATGTTCATTATTGAAATTTCCTCTTGATGAATATTCCCTTTAATGAGTATATAGTGCCCTTCTTTGTCTTTCTTCATTAACTTCAGTTGGAAGTCTGTTTTGTTTGATATTAGGATGGCTACTCCAGCTTGCTTCCTGGGTCCATTTGCTTGGAAAACCTTTTCCCAGCCCTTTACTCTGAGGCAGTGTCTATCTTTTGTAGTTAGATGTGTCTCTTGTATACAGCATAAGGAAGGATCTTGCTTGCGGATCCACTCTGTAAACCTATGTCTTTTTATTGGGGAGTTGAGTCCTTTGATGTTGATGGATATTAATGACCTGGGGTTGTTATTTCCCATTAGTTTGGTATAGGCGGTGGTTCTGTTCCTCTTTTGGTTTAGTTGCTGATGGGTTTTCTATTCCCTTTGTTTTCTTGGGTGGAGTTTTCTTCTCTGGGTTGGGATTTTCCTTCTAGGATTTTCTGTAGGGCTGGGTTTGTGGGTAGGTATTGTTTAAATTTAATTTTGTCATGGAATATCTTGTTTTCTCCATCTATGTTGATAGAGAGTTTTGCTGGGTAAAGTAGTCTGGCTGGGCATCTATGATCTCTTAGGACTTGTAGTATATCTGTCCAGGCCCTTCTAGCTTTTATCGTTTCTGGGGAGAAGTCAGGTGTAATTCTGATGGGTCTGCCATTGTATGTGACTTGACCTTTTTCTCTTACAGCTTTTAATATTCTTTCTTTGTTCTGTACATTTGGGGTTTCAATTATTATGTGGCGAGAGGAGTTTCTTTTCTGGTCTAATCTGTTTGGTGTTCTGTAAGCCTCTTGGATTTTTATTGGCATCTCTTTTTTCAGGTTTGGGAAGTTTTCCTCTATGATTTTGTTGAAGATATTTCCTGGACCTTGGAGTCGGGAGTCTTCTCTTTCCTCTATACCTATAATTCTTAGGTTCCGTCTTTTCATTGAGTCCTAGATTTCTTGGATGTTGTGGGTGAGAGATTTTTTAGCCTTCTCATTTTCTTTGGATATTGTACTGATTTCTTCCACTGAATCTTCCATGCCTGAGATCCTGTCTTCCATCTCTTGCATCCTATTGTTGATACTCACATCCGTAGTTCCTGTTCTCTTCCCTTGGTTCTCCACTTCCTCTTTTAACTCTGACTGTGTTTTGTTTATTTTTTCTATTTCTATTTTCATGTCTTGTATGGTTTTGTTCGTTTTGTACATTTCCTTCTCCAGCTTGCTTGTTTTTGTCTGAAAATCTTTCATTGCTTTGTCCTTTTCCTGTTCAAGCTCTGTCACCTTGGCTTGGAGCTCTTTAATGGTGTTGTTCCTTGTTTTGATTTGTAGAATTGTGGCTTCTTTGAATTCCTTCATAGATTTAAGTTCTTCTTGCAGGGACTCTATCACTTTCCATAATGCAGAATTGTCAATGTTTTCATGTGTTTCTGTTGGTGTGTGGTCATCCGAATTGGATGAGTTAGGATGGTTCTGCTTTGTTGGAGTCATAATTCCTTGATTTCTATTTTTTTTGACCTTTTGCCATTGGATGCATTTAGCTGTCTGTTTTCTGTGTTTGGAACCACAGTGGATGATTTGGTGCAGGGGACGAGTTACTTGGCTATCTGTCGTTGCTTACAGGGGGATTTCAAGGTCACTGTGGTTTTAATCGCCTGAGGCACTGTGATCTGGTGCAGCCTATTCCCAGGTTGTGAGTAATGGACCAGGATTGTTTCACTGCTCCCAATTCAGACTTCCCTATGTTGTACTCTGAGTTGTCAGCCTGTAATGGTTCTGATGGTATGGGCTTGTTTGCCCAGGCACAGATTCTGTGGGCTTTGTTTGTCCTCACGGAGGCTGACAGGGTCTGGCTCCACACCTAATATGTCTGGATTTTCCAGGATACAGCTATGGTCCCGAATTCTGGTTTCTCTCTAGGCTTCTCGCCACAGGGCTGGACTCTGTGCCTGATTCCCTTCCTGTCTGCGCCGCCACGGGTCCCGTGGGTACCCCAAGCTCCGGATCCTCCAGCTGCCTGAGTGGACCTCTCCTCCCAGCAGCTCAGCCGTGGGTGCACGGATCCCTGGTCCCGCCCATGCCTGTCTCTCTCCCCAGATGACCTGCCGTGGACTCGTGGACTCGCGGGGATTTGGCCCTTCCAGCCGTGCTCCCTCCCCAGCTGCGCTACCGTGAGTTTGCGGGATTTGGCCCCTCCCACCCGCCTTTGTGTTCCCAGCTTCCCGTGCTCTCTTGGAACCTCCCGCCCTCCGCTTCACGAGCGGCTGCGGACCACCCGCTGAGCTCCCTGTTTGTTCCTTGCTAAGCCTTCCACTATCTCGCATAGTTTTTAAGTGGGTATAAGTTCAACCTGATGTGTGGGGAGCCCAATAGGACAGCGATCTATGGCCAAGTGGACCCTGATTCTGCCTGCTGTAAGTTGGGATTGATCTTACCAGGCACCTCTCCAAATGGGGGTTCCCTAGTCCCGGGTTTAGTGGCCTCCGTGTCTGTGAGAGATGGGTGAGAGCCTTGTCCTGGGAGTTTTAACAGTCCCTTGGGAGCTGTGAGTGTTCCCGTGGGGGGGGGGGGGTCTAGCCCCTCCGGTTTTTGCACAGTGCCCAATAACTCTGTGTTTTTTATGGCTCTTTTTTCCCCCGTGTTCAAAATGCGTCAGTGTAGGTCGCCGCCATCTTGGCCCTCTGTTCTTATCTTTTCAGGAGATTAAAAGCATCCATCTAAGGAGTCCAGGGACAACTAGACAACTGAAACTTCTGAAGAAAAGGGACCAGACACCAAAGAAGACAAGTAGCCCAGATGATCCAGCCTCACTGACTGCTTCAATAACTGTTTCCTCAAAAATCTACAACCAGAACAACTCAAAATGTCTAGCTAAAATGGTTCAACCCCACAGACTGTTCCAGCCAGGAATTCAGTAAAGCCCTGAAATTTAGCTTCTGACTACAAACTTCTTAGGACATTTAAATAGCTGAGCACAAAAAGACTGAACATCAAATGTTACTATTAACTTGCTTAACCATTTTTCCATTCTTATTTGGGCCCCCAAATGGTTTCCTACATTCCAAATCAGCAGGAAGCAATTTTAAGAGAGCAATGGCCCATTCCCAGAAGGTGGGGTTGGTGATTTCTTTTCCCCCCTTTGGTCATTTGATGGGTTATAGATGTTTGTTATTATTTAGGGGGAGAGATTACAAGTTGTTAAATGGTCTTGTTAAACAATGTTTTGGAGGTTAGACCCAGCAATTTCTCTCTTTTTCTTTTCTCTATCCTTCTTTCTCTCCTATGGTGGGGGGAAAAGACTTGAAAAAATGGGATATAGACATAATATTGGAATTGAACGATCTTGTTCTATTTGAACAATGTATTTCTTGTATTTATTTTTTTAATTCTATCAGATTTCTGTAGTTTAGATAGGACACTATTATAGAGATGTATGCAAATTAGGTTGAATAGAGGGCTTCTTAGAAACAAAGCAGAGCAGATTGGATAGAGGAAGAAGGTGGACTATGAGGTGATTAAGACAGAAGCCTCAGAGGTTTGAATAGTGAATCAGGGAGTTGTAAAAGTCTCTTGGTTTCCTTGTGTGAGTAACAAACAAACAAACAAAAAACCCAGAAAACAAAACAAACAAACAAAAAACCCAGCAGCCATCCCCTACTTGATATTGGAAAGTCTTTGGGTGCATCTTGCCTGCAGGGAAGGTGTATATATTGCTCAAGGGATCTACTTTGTGGAGGGCAATTGCCCAAGAGGAACTGAGCTGTGAGTTTTCAGTAGTAAGGACTCTTGGAATCTGGAGGAAAAAAGAGTCTTGATTCTGAGCGGGAATGTGAGTAGATTTACTATCACCAGATCTAGTGTTATTTTGAGTATGTCATTTTATGACATTCTTATTAAATTGTTCATTTTTCAGTGACTATCTTTGATTTTCTGTTTAGCACAGAAATAATTGTCTTTACCATGCCACTGGATACATTCACTTTCTTTTTCTCCATTTCTTTTGCTTGGAATCCATTTTTCTTCTTGAGAGTTTTCCTCCCAGTATCCATCAATCTATTTTAGGCCAACAACTTTTTAGTCTTCTTGTATCTCCCCTTTCTGTTTGTTGACTTGTGAAGAGTTTTCATGTACTATTGCTGCCAGAACAAATTACTACAAGCATGGTGGCTTAAAACATTACTGATGAATGCCACATTCCTATAGATTGGTATAGAATGGCATAAGTAAGTTATTTGCTTATGAGCTTGCAATTCCTATATAGGTATCAGAAAATCTATACTCCTTTCTGCAAGCTTTTGAGGAAGAATGGACTTTTTGAGATTGTTAATCCAAAGCAGTTCCTTGCCTTTGTAGGATTGAGCACCTCCCCTTTTTTTGAAAGTCATTTTATTACTTTAAGAGAAAAATAGAAGAGTAGGCAAGTTGTAAGTCTTGGTAGCATCACTAAAAAGATGAGAGAAACAGTTAAAAAAAAACCATGTTTGTAAGCACCATTGAATTTGAGTGACTGCAAAGCTTTTAGAATGCTGAAAGTCTGTGATAGCTACCTTTGCCACAAAACAAAAATTCTATTATTACCATGCATTGAACTTAAGAGCACAGGAACTAACTAAAGAATCTTTTAAAAATCTTGCACAAAAATCCAAGTAGATTGAATAATTTTTAGTTGTGGACACAGAGATGTTTTTTAGTTTTGTCTATATTGACCAAATTCAGTTTTCCAACTTTTAGTTACCTGTTTTCCTTGATTTCATTTTGATTATATGTATTAGAACCATAATTATTGTGTGTATTCGTGCATGTGTGTGTGCCACAGCCATGGCACATGTGGTAGTCAGAAACAAATTTTTGGGGTTGATTCTCCCCTTCCACAATGGGTTTCCAGTAGGGTTGTCAGGGGTGTGGATCCAACTGAGGTCATAAGGCTTGCATGGGAAAAGCTTAAACCTCCTTTTCAAAGTACTAACTTTAGCCAGGGTGGTGGTGGCGCATGCCTTTAGTCCCAGCACTTGGGAGGCAGAGGGAGGTGGATCTTTGTGAGTTCGAGTCCAGCCTGGTCTACAAAGTGAGTCCAGAACAGCCAGGGTTGTTATACAGAGAAACCCTATCTCAAAAAAACAAAACAAAACAAAAAAAAACTACTAACTTTAAATAAATTTCTTTCTTATTTTACTTCTTAGAAGTCTGAAATTTATGTATGTTGCAATAATAATAATAATATTAAATGATGAGAATTTTACCAATTTATTAATTCTATCAATTCCTTTAAAAATTGTCTCATTATATTTTCAGTATTTTATTCCTAATTAGTTTACTTTATCCTTTGTTTCTTTTTTTTTAAATACTTTATTTTTTTTTCTTCAAGTTACATCTCAGTCACAAACCCCTCCCTATTCCCCCTTCCTATCCCGCCCTTCCACCCTCTTCCCCCAGAAATTTCCCCTTTCAGTCCAACAGATGGTTCCTTCTCTTATAACAATAAGTATTATACAAAACAACAGATATAAGTATGCCACATTTATGAGAGTTAAATGGCCCAGTATACCTTCCCAATGTCCAGTTTATACATATTTGGCCCCTGACTTTAACATTCTACTATCTAACCATCTCCATGAGTTTAAAGGTCTATATCTGACTCAACATTCATACTAACTTGCAACACACTTTTAAGAGTATCTTCTTAGATCTATAACACCCTCTTGATTCCTAAACAACTCAAAATTTAACTATGAGACTCTAGCTGTCTATTCTTCAACCACCTCAGAGACCTGAGAGGGATAAATATATCTGCTTATATAGGAAGTGCAGGGCCTGCAGCTTCCAAAACTAAGAAAGGACATACCAATGACTGCCTGGACAGTTCCCATTTTCTCTCCATACATTCCTGCATCAGTCTTCAGCCTTTGGGTCCTGTTTCTCTGACAGACATTTGTTGTAGAG
>CAJQZJ010027982.1:9184788-9198212 GCA_907164525.1 Lophiomys imhausi | reverse complement strand
TTCGATGCTTATCTTCTACTTGGAGTAGAATAGGGGGTGCTGTCAGGTGCTGATATGTCTCGATATCAAAAAGAAAATCTTAATTTAAGATAACATCTTTAAATGCCATATTCTGCAGATCTCTTGGGGTTTTTGAAGATGCCCTATCCATCTCTTGTATTTAGATAAGCAAATGTTGCTTGTCTCTTAGCAACTTGATTACTGGGTAGTTTAGAGAATATCTGTGATAGACTGTCATAGTAGCTAACAAAGTGACATGTTTGCATGACTAGGAGTTTGTTTTACTTAACTATCCTAGACCGTTTTAGACGGTTGGTATCAAGAGGCCAGAGCTTCACATTTTATTTTTAAGTATCTCTAGGTATGATACCATTAGGAAGCGTTACCTTTAAATTTGTATCAATATACAAAGATCTATTCAATTGTGGTTAAATATACTCTTAATTATGTATCAATATACAAAGATCAATGCCTATGTAGCCCAATACAATCTTAATATTACATCCATATACAAGGGTCAATACCATTGTGGCCAACTATAATCTTAATTTTGTATCAATATACAAAGATCAATACTGATGTAATCCAATACAACCTTATTTTTGCACAATAAACAATGGTCAATACCACTTTAGCCAAATAAATTACTAATTTTGTATTAATATACAAAGGTATAAGGGCATATTCAATAATCTACCCCTTCTTCTTGGACCTTCCTGTGCTATGTCTATATCTCATTTTTTCTCAAGCCTATGCACTCCTACATAGGAGAGGGAGAAGGATACAGAAAAGGAAAAGTAGGAAGTCCCTGGGGCTAACCTCCAAAACCCATTAAACAGGACCATTTATCAGCTTGTAATCTCTTCCCCTAAATATCGGAGTTTTCAGTTATCCTTCAAATAACCAAAAAGAAGGGCAGAGAAACACCTTCCCCACCCTCTGGGCATGGGACGTCGCTCTCTTAAAGTGGCTTCCTTCTGATTTGGGTCATAGTAGACCTGTTTGGGGCCCGAACCCAAATGGAAAAAATGGTTAAAAATGTTAGTACACTCCTTTTATGTTCAGTCCTTCTGTTCTCAGCTCTTTAGATGACCTAAGGGGTTTGTAGGGAGAAGCTCATCTTGCAGGCTTCACTGAGGTTCCTGTCGGGGCATTGTGTAGAGCTGAATGGTCCCAGGGACATTGGATTGCCGTGGTGGTTGCAGGCCCCCGATGGAGACAGCTATTGAGGAAGTCTGCCAGGCAGAATCAACTGGGTCACTCGTCCTCCTTGGTGCCTGATTCTGCTCTCTGCTGAGGTTTCCGCTGTCCAGCCGTCCCCGGGCTCCCCTAATGGACGCTTCGATTCTCCTGGAAAGATAAGAACAGAGCCCTGCCCCAATCCCAACCCTGGGACAATTGCCCTCTTTTTTTTTGGGGGGGGGCTAGGTAGTACTTCTCCTGAAGCAAATTTGGCCTTCCGACAACATACAGAAAGGAAAGACTTTATCCTTTGTTTCAAACATCTTCATATATATGGTTTATTTTCACCTTTATTTAATAATTTCTTCTTAGGCTCGATTTTACAATCTTAAAAATTCAGTAGTTCTTTCAATAGTATTATCTTTAGTATGTAATTGAATTTACTTTCCTTTTAAAATTGAGAACTAAATAAAAGTACTTAATTTTTACTTTTTATTTTTGAATTATATCTCACTATGAAGTCCTGGCTGGGCTGGAACTTGCAATGTAAATCCTGGTGGGCGTGAATTCAGAAATCTGCCTGCATGTCTGTCTCTTGGGTGCTGGGATTAAAAGTGTGTGCCACCATGCCTAGTGATTACTTTTTTTTTCTACTTTGGTTTTGTGGGTGCTATCATTTAGCTATTAATTTTCAGTTTTATCCTATTTCTTTACTTGTCAAAATTCCCATCTGCACCCCAGGCTTAATGTATACACAGTCCTTAACATATACACAGTACCATTTCTTCCTATATAAGCCTTATATACAATATTTTCCTTTTCTAACTCCAACCCCCAGATTATTATATTTATACCTATGAGAACTGAAGGTTAGCTCAGTTATTTCCAAGTTTTCCACAATAGGACCTCATTTTTATGTAACAAATATTTATGGAGCACATAAGGTACCAGTATTTTATTTGGTACAAATACCCTGGCCTTGGAGACAGTCATTTTAGCAGCTTGATGATCCAAGTGAGCTTCAAGAGGCTTGGTGGGGAGGGAGGATAAAACGCACAAAAACAGGTTTCATCACTAGAAGTGCGAAGCAGAAGCGAACACATTTCAAATCACACACAAAGAAAGGGTTTAGTTTTACTGTAAATAACCTAACAAACCAACAAAATGATAAGCCTAATCCAGTCTACCTTAAAATCACTTGAAATAAATGTAGGGGGAAAACGTTTAGCTTGGTAGTTACTAATAATGGATTTAAGTTTCTTTGGTGCACAGGCCCCACATTGTAGATCTTTTCGCGGGCCTGGCTCCCCAATAACTGCTCCCTCTTCTAGAGCAGGCTGTTCCTGTGGGACCTCTTCCCTTCCCTCCGTTGACGCTGTGCACGCGTGCTCGGAACTCCAGCACACCACGTCGCTCGTGGAAACTCGCCTTGGCCGCCTGAGCCCAGCGAGGTGACTCTGAGATGAGCGCAAAGGATTCGGGAACGCATCTGGCCAATCCAGGGGCCCAAGGAGGCAGCAGGGCCGAAATGCCTACTTGATTGACACGAACGAAGACCAATGAAAACAGAGGACCAGCGCCGCTTCCCGCCCCAATGAGCCGGCTGTTGGCAATTTTCAGCCAATCGCGCCCAGAACCTTCTGTTTGGTGGGTGGTCCCTGAGGCCGTGGAGGTTGGCGGCTGTTGAGCGGTTCTGGTGGTAAAGTCCTTGAGCGGAACATCTCTGTCGGGAGAGAAAATGAGTTTAGCTCTGAGGTCGGTAACGAGGAGGCCGTATCTCCACTCCCCATAGGGCCAGGGCGGGCGCGGAAGGGAGGCCGGGCCGGAGCGGGTGCGGAACGCCGAGCATCCAACCTCGGCGGTTCCCTCTTCCCGGAGGCCCCGCACTCGGGTGAAGTCTCTCGAGGTTCCCCTCGAGCGCCTGCGGAACTCGGGCCTGGCCGCCTCCTTCCCTAGGGAAGTCAGACCAAGTGGCCTTTCTTCCCGGGTCCGGAGGAGACATTGGGTGCTAGGGCTGCCTGGGGTGGACCGTGCTTCCGTGATGTTCTCCATTCACTTCCGGGGACCCCTCCCCCATTGGCTCCTCACCCTGTCCATCAACACCTAAAAGAGGCCCTGCGCCGCCCCGCGCGAGGCTAGTGGCCTGGAGCGGGTGTGTGTCGAGTGTAGGGTCAGGTCCGGTAATTTGAGAAAGAGTCCTGGACCACCATCATCACCTGCTCAGCACTAAGCCAGCCTTTTCCTGCCTTCTCCTCTAGGCAGGAGTTCCTGAGCGGAACGCCTTTCAGATGTAAATAACGCGTGCTGTTACAGTCAGCTGGGTTTTATACTTTGCGATTTGAAAGCTTCCATCTTTCTAAACGTGCTGATACACATGTGTCCTCATTTAAACGTTTGGATTGCTTATTACATTGGCAGCTTTTATGGCAGACATTTTCAGCTCCAAACGCCCTTTTTAGATTTTCTTTAAGCTTCTCTAAATGAAGACGTTTAACCTATCGTTTACATGTTAGTGAGAGTTACAACACTTTAAACATCACATAGACTTAAGCACGAATATTTGATGCCATTATTTGGGGCGTCTAGTATTTGTATGTTTAGGCCCTTTTATATTTTGACTGGTTAATATCAATGGGATAAAAACACAAAACACTGTTAGAAATGTATAATCTAAAAACATTTTGAACTTACAGTGCTGAAGTAACTTTTTAATAAAGTTTTATGGTTGATTTTTGTAGGGATTATGAAAATTTAATTATAAGCTGTCCAAAGTAATCCATTTATATCCTAGTTGCCATTTATAAGTTTTTCTTCATATAGGTTTTTGTTTTTATGCTCTTGCTTGGTGGCATGAATAATAAGTATAGTGCTTTCGATTTTGGTTAGGATTTCTGTTATAAAAGTACATTTGGACTACAGGACATTGACTTAGGGACAATTTCTTTATTTGCCAGACTACTCGGCTTTGTTGAAATTTAGAAAACCATTCTTTGCCTTAGGTGAGTTGGGTTAAAGTGGACTAAAGACATTTTTCTGTGTTGTAGAGGTGAGCTTGTAGACAAAACAAAGAGGAAAAAGCGAAGAGAGCTCTCTGAAGAACAGAAGCAAGAAATTAAAGATGCTTTTGAGCTCTTTGATACTGACAAAGACCAAGCAATAGATTACCATGAATTAAAGGTAACACTGCTTCAAGACACACTTTTGTTTAAATGAATTGCATTTTTGACTCTTGCTTTAAAGTCTGTTTTAAAAGCTTGTGTTAGAACTGTGAAGCTGTTTGCAGTACCCACCCACAGGTGTTACAATAAAACTGAATGAAAACCCTAATACAGCTTTTAGAAATGGTATTTAAATGTAAAAGTACACCCTGATGGACAGTATGACTTTTACTTACCCAGTTAAAGAAATGAGCAGTTCTTACGACATTCTTCCCATTTTTGGTTTCTTTTGGAGGACGGTATAGCTCAGATTATTTATATATATATATATATATATATATATATATAAAATGTGGCGTATGTATGTGCCTATGCAGGCATGCTCAGCTCACTGTGTAGCATGTGGAGGGCAGAAAGGCCTGGGGGTGTGTCCCTTCACTCTCTACCTTATTACCTTGAGACAGGGTATATCTTTGGACTTGGAAGCTCATCACTTTGGCTATGCTGGCTAGTGCTGTGGATCACACCTGTCTCCAAACCTCAGTGCTGGGGTTACAGGCAACTGCAGCCATGGCAGGTTTTTTTTTTTTTTTTATGTGAGTGGTGCGGATTTGAACTGTGGTCATCATGATTGCAGGGCAAGCACTCTCACCCACTGAGCCATTTCTTAAGCGCAGCTTAAATATTTTCTAGATTGAGAGAATGCTGTCTTTGCAGTAGGGGTAGGAATTATGTAGGGAGAGAATAGAATATTTAAAAGTAAAAATAGGCACTAAGCTTTCTCCTCTCCTTGAGGTCATCTTTTACATCTTACCAGTTGTTCTGTAGCAACTGTCTTCCCCCACTTGTACAATGTCTCAGCCGTTTGTTGTCATTGACCATCATGGTTTGGGACTTTATAGTTGAAGCTTCCTCACTTCTGGTTTGCTTTTTACACTACCATTACATTTGCATCTTTCTTAAAATGGTCAAAGGACCATGTTCATTGCTCATAAACCTTTTCTGGGCTGCTCCTTGCACACGAAGTAAAGATTCCTCTGCTTTAATTTGCTTTTGAATGGTATATTTTTCCCACTGCTGTTTTCACTTGTTAATTGTTTCTACTTGAACTCTTCCCATTTCTGAGAAAGTCGACAGCTTCGTTCATTTTCCCTCTGTCCTAGTCTTTGTTTCAACATCTGACTGTTGAAATCCCACATCCTTTCCACCAACTCTTCATCTGTTCATTAAGGACTGATTTAACTCTAGATGATTTCACTAACTAGTAACACATCCTTCCTTTCCTGTTATCAGCAGCTTTCTGCTTAAACTCAGTCATCTGAAACTAATTGCATGGTAGCTAATTATGTATGCTCTGATGGGAACACTGTTTGTTGAGAAAGGATCTTTATATGTTTTGCACACTAGTTTCAAACATAGGACAGTCCTCTGTGTCGGCCTCTTGAGTGATAAGATTATGAAGTTCCACTATGTCCACCACCGTGCAGCCTGACATTTTTGTGTTTTTTACTGCTTTTATTCTCTTGGGTAGCCTTTTAATATTTCTGACATGTCTTTAATCCCTTGGTAACAAATGAGTTTTTATCTGTAAATTTAGTGCATTGACTTATGTATTTTGTATAAACTTGTTTTTCCTTGGTCATATAAAGCAGCAAAATGTCAATGAAAAAAATTCTATTTCATTTCAAGATGAAAAACCAATATGGTATCATTTTCTTAAGTTAAAGATAAAAATGCAAAATAATTGTGCTTTAAACTATATTGTCATCTTTTAAGATGTAAAACTTTCTTAGAAATCAATGATTACTTCTTTTGTGATATATATATATATATATATATATATATATATATGCTTTATAATTTGTTTTTCCCTTTTAATCCAAAAGGTGGCAATGAGAGCCTTGGGTTTTGATGTGAAAAAGGCTGATGTACTGAAGATTCTTAAAGATTACGACAGAGAAGCCACGGGCAAGATCACCTTTGAGGATTTTAATGAAGTCGGTATGTACTTCAGTAGTCTTTGTAACCAGTAGTTTTTGGGAAATTAGGAGGTTTTTTTTTTTTCAAAGAAAAAATATTTTCAGCTATACTGTAAGAATTAGTTTTGATTTTTTTTTTTTTTTTGGTTTTTCTAGACAGGGTTTCTCTGTATAATAGGTCTGGCTGTCCTGGACTTGCTTTGTAGACCAGGCTGGCCTTGAGCTCACAGAGATCCGCCTGCCTCTGCCTCCTGAGTCCTGGGATTAAAGTTAGATGTGTGCACCACATTTGGCTGAGTTTTGATGATTTTTAACAAGGAATGTTTGTCTAACTTTTTATGGTATACTTGTTTATATCACTAAAGAGTGGCTAAAAATGATTTCTTGTCAGTGACACAAAAGATTTAGTATCCTGATGTTTGGGAACTGTTTGTGAAGACTGCTGTACTGTGTGATTTTTGTTGGTGCAGTGGGAGAAGAGGGAAGTAGGACTTGGTGTCTTGATGGGAGATGGAAGATAAAGTCCATCCCCTTAAGTTGACAGTTTGTGAGGCTCTGTGCTCCTGATAACCTTACTCTCAGCGAGAGTGTCATCTGTCGTACAGTTGACTTGACAGGCTGTTGTGAGGGAGGTCTTTGGCAGTCTGGAAGCATGAGACTTATTTTAGAAATGTCACCTGAAGATGCTGGGAACTTCCTTTGGTTGAATCTTGGGTAGTGGATTTTAAGGAGTTACTCATAATCTATACAGAGAAAGCTTTTTCAATAGAGGATTCTGGAAGGCTAGAAATTGCCTACTGTAACTTAAATATATTATCTACAATGTTATGCATTCTTTATATGAGTATTTAGGTTTATTTTTGTTAAGATGCTGTTTTAATCCAATGATACCATTTTAGGCGTCATAATCTAGGCATGTCATGGATTTATTTTCATATAGTAAAAAAAATTGAAAACTAATGCAGTTATACATACACACAAAACCCTTATTTAAATATTAAAGAAATAATATGGGAAAGAAAAAGAAATGGTAATGAAAAGACAGAAAATAGATTCACATCACTTTTCTCTCCCTCTTTCTCTCCCTCCTTTTCCATCCTTAAAACTTGTACCAACAGCACAGAAGGAAGAAGTAAAATGACAAATCTAAGAGGAAGAAACATTTCTCCTAACACAGAAGACCCTCAGGGTGTGACTGTTTAGAGAGGCAGACTGTCTACTTGAGACTTGTATTTATGCCACCCTCAAATTTGTAGAAGTGTTTCCTTGAGAAGAGAGCGAGCGCCTCCTTTCTCCTCACAGTATCAGTCGTCTCCTGAGGTTGATCACAGTACCCAGGTCTTAACGTGGGTCGTTTGTAGAGGCGAGGTGTCAGGACGAACTGGAAATGATACTGTCATGGAAAGGGATAAGGAGGCACATAGGGAGCACCACAGTGCAGTGCTTCAGCACAGGCCGCTCTGAACCGGATTTCTGGCTTGCTTGTGCCTCATTTCATCTGAGATGGGTTAGTGTAGTGTGCCATGGGAGTCCGTGAGCTTAGGTAGCTGACTAGTTAAAGGCTGTAGTATACAGTAAGAGCTGCCAAGTGATGGTGTTGTTATTAAGAACAATCCTAGCGCTGGAGAGGAAGAGATAACCTATTCTCTGCGAGTTTGGGATCAGCCTGCAATATAAAGTGCTTCATTTTGTTTGTTTCAGAATTCAGAAGTTGGAAATATATTGGGACATTAAAACATATTCTATTATGTATTTTCACTGTCTTATTTCCTGTTTCTCATCGCTAAAGGCTACTTTAAGCATTATTATTCATGGTTTTGTAAAATATTTTTTCATAAATACAGTTTTAAGAATTGTGATTTTTATTATTATTAAACAGAGTTCCATAGTGCCTAGACCTTAGCTTTATGGACCATTTCTAGATGAGCCTGGCACTTACTAGGCTTTCCCCCTTATGAGAAGGAGAGCATTAAACTACATCCAGTGCCAGGGTAGTTAGCGCCATTCACCTGGGGTTATGAGTAGCAGGTGTTTCCGGAATTGCTGCCTTTAAGGTAAGATCTATAGAACTGACATGATCCTGGATTGTACTACTTACATTTTAAATCCTATCTAAGATGCAATATTATATTGTTTCATTTTGATTATTTATGCAACAGTGAAATTTTTGCATTTGATGGGAAGAATGGGAGTTAGTTAAAATTACCAAGAAACTGCTTTGAGAACCTTAGGGTTTAAGTATAGGTGACAACAGACTTGGTTCTGTGTGATAAAGACAGGTTATCTAGGGGCAGCGTTGTCTGTCTGTAGCCATGGGACTGAATTTGACTGCGTTCTCTGTGCTACCTCCATTTGTCGATGCTGCTGCTTTGCTACCATGATTGAGAGAGTTGTCTAGACTGTGAGCCTAGGTCTCCCAAAAACATAAAATGTTTTCTATCAGGCCTTTGACGGGAAATATCTGTTAAGTCTTCATCGAGGGAAATGAAGTCTTTGCAAAGGGGATTTTTAATTTAAATCTTTAGGAATCTAAGATTTCCAAGGAGATTGTAGGAGTTGAAAAGAAGCAGGCCAGGCTTAGGAAGTGACAAGAGCAGGGTGGTGCTAGATGCCCTGCGTGTTTGAGAAGCTTGATGTCATGTAGTCCCCTCTGTGGAGGATGGTACAGGCAGGCAGATCAAGTCCTACTGACCGTCTTCTGTGGTGAAGTTAAGATTGGACTGCAGTCAGCAGAAGTTAAGGAATGACCTACTGTGTTTTACAACAACAGCTCACGAGAGGATTGAAGGTGAGCGGCAGAGGTTTTGGAGTCAGAAGAATTTATGTTCAGGGTTGTTAGGATAAAAAAAAGAAGGGTTCTGACAGGGCATGGTGGCACATGCCTTTAATCCCAGCACTCAGGAGGCAGAGGCAGAGGCAGAGGCAGGGGATCTCTGTGAGTTTGAGGCCAGCCTGGTCTACAAAGTGAGTCCAGGACAGCCATGGGTACACAGAGAAACCCTGTCTTGGAAAAAAAAGAAGGGTTCTGTTTAAGAGTAAAACAAGAGTATCTTCAGAACTGTCGTGTCCATTAATTGGATAATTAGTGACGTTTATGGGATTGAAAGCGATGCCTCTTTTAAAGTGAGTGCTTGAGGCGGTTACTTTTAGGTCAAGTGGGCAGCAAAGCCTATGTGTGGCATAGAGGGCCTTGAAAGCATTAACGTTTTTGAGTTTGAGATGTGAATTGTATGTGTGCATCGGAACTTTCTAACATCCTTCATGATTTTTGATTTACTTTTAATGCAATGATTTGGAATTTGCTGTTTCCTTTTTTTTAAATAAGGTCTAATATATTTGATAGAAGGATGTTCCTCACAGTATAGTTAAATTGTGTGCCTTTGTCATTGGTTTTAGTGTGCTTTATGTCAATGCAATATAAAAATCAAAACAATAAAAAGTAGTTGCTTGGACAGAAATTGGAGTTTTGTGAACCAGGTGATATCTTAACTGCATGTGTGTTAATTGCATTAAGTCCTCCTATTGGATTTTAGGTGTGAGCCAACATGCCTGGTTTGTTTCCATTGAAAATAGATGTCTTACCAAGAAATTATACTTGTAGAACAGAAACGGAAGGTGAAGGTATGGGGGAGATTCACCCTAAAATACTTTATGTTGGGTAATGCTTTAGCTGCTCAGAATTATGTCCTAAGCAAGCTGCATTCTGTGGGAGAGTATTGATGGTGATCACATAGACAGAGCTATCTGACACACTAACACAGACTGGCAGTGGGAGAAGTGTTTGCCCGGCTTGGCGTCCCATCTGTTGTTTCTTTGTGCAGTAATATTTCAGCAGTCTGCCTTTCTGCTTTACCTGTCATGTATACTACTTAATCGATGAAGAAAATTTCATAACACTTTTTTCCTTGTCCTGCTTTCTTGTTGGGACTGAATTCAAAATAAGTTGATTATGTGCCATAGAGTTAAGTGTGGCATTTTATTTTGGTGTTATGGCTGTAGGTATGCCAATTCCTTTTACTGAATATTTATGAGCTTTGATTTGCATACTTATAGTAATAGACTTCAATTAGTTTCTTGGAAACCTTTTTTGGGGGATAAAATTAATGGCTAAAAGACAATTTTGGATATATGTGTGGTTGATGTAGCGTTAGCTGGACTAGGTGCTTATTCAGCCAAATGCAGATGAAATAGCAACAGACAACATCTCGTAGAGCACTTAAAGTGTTTGCTTTCACTTTGGGCTCATTATACTCCCTGGTTCTTCCTATTTACAAGCATTTGAAATTTTCAAGTGAATCTATAGATCCCAACAGCAGCAAGCTACTTTTAGCGATTGAAGGAAAATAACAAACACCCTTTCTCGTATCAGCAGAACAGCATGTGGAGTTACTTCAGAAATGTTTACTTAGGTAGTTTGAGAATTCAATCAAGCAACATAAAATTTTATACTCTAGACATCAATTACTATTATGACTTGATTAAAGGCCTATGTTATTATAATATATAAACTTAGTATATTGATATGTGACTTTATTTTTAATGTATTAAGGTTTACTATTATTGAAGTCTTCAATGACTCATTTCTGTTCAGCTACTTTCAGAATTATTTTGCTAAAAACGGGACATGATTTAGACCCCCTTCAGAGCGTTTGGTTATGTTTTACTGCGATTATGTTTAATTGTTTTAACCCATCTTCAATGTTGCTGTAAGTCTGCTGCTTTTTATCATGTAGATGCTATTAGCATTTGCATGTACTACCTGTGTTATGCTTATATAGGTGATGGCAATGGCTTTTATTAATTCCCCAGGTTAAGTTGGGTTCAATTTGAGAAAGAATTAGGGTATTACACTAACTAACAGCTTTTGCCTGGCCAGTGCTAATTGTTCACTTAAAGTTAGTGGCCTGAGAGAGGTGGAACCAGTAACATTTTTAAAATTGTTTTTATGTACCTAATTATTTTATGTTTTATATTTACTATTATGAGTGTTTTGCTCACATGTGTCTTTGCAACACACAGGTGGAAGGTGCCTAGATCAGAAAAGGGCTTTGGGTCACTGCAGCTGGAGTTATAGACTGCTGTGAATACCATGTGCTTGCTGAGAATTGAAAACTCAGATCCTCTGCAAAAACAAGTTGTCCTAACTGCTGAGCCATAATCTCTCATCTCCAATGTAATTCTTAACAACAGTGGACTTTAAATTTAGTGTGTGTGTATAGTCTCTTTTTTGGCCTTTGTACAAATACAGTTTTGCTTATAGTTATAATATTTACAGAGACTAAAAGTTTAACATTTAAAATCTGGACTTGGAATTTAAGTTTTATTTCTGAGTTTTAATGATCTACCTTGACATTTAATTATTAGACTATTGGCAGACTCACAGCTGTTACTCTCATTTAGTAGTTAGCTGATTTTTACGAAGGAATGTCCTCTGTCTATACAAGCTTGATTTAAAAAGTTTCCTTTAACTCTAGTGACAGACTGGATATTGGAAAGAGACCCACATGAAGAGATACTGAAAGCATTTAAACTATTTGATGATGACGATTCAGGTAAAATAAGCTTGAGGAATTTGCGACGTGTTGCCAGAGAATTGGGTGAAAATATGAGTGATGAAGAACTTCGGGCTATGATAGAAGAATTTGATAAAGATGGTGATGGAGAAAGTAAGTTTTGCCTTACTTTTTTCTAAAAATCTGTTGATTTTCAAGACTCCAAGCATATTTTCTCTCTCCTTTCTTTTTCCCTTCTCTCTCTCTCTCTCACTCTGTCTCTCTCCCTCTCCCACCAACCTTTTCTTTCTCTTTTGTTTTTAAAGGTGAACCTCATGCTACCTTCAAGTTAAATAGTTTGATCTCTGAACTTATGATCAGCCTCCTGAATACATGTTGGTGTCAAACTCACAGCTTCTATTTGTACTGAAGTAGATATTTAAAGCAACTGTTTAAGTTATAAAGTGAAATATCACACATACTTCTCTGAAGATGAAATATCACCGAAGTTTAGCTACTTACCAAAGTTTTGGATTTCAGTGCTTTCTCCCTTAGCCTCTTGTACTTCGGAACTACTATTGAATTTGTTGATTTTCTTTCAACCACTTGTAATATTTTTTTTCTCTGCTGCTCTGTCTCAGGCCCTGAATTATTTTTAAAATATCCCAGTGTTCTTTCCTGGCTGGCTGTGAGGTACAGTGTTCTGTGTGCCCCCTGCTCTGCACAGATAAGTTGGTGTGTCTTACAGCCTTCCCATTGCCCTCTGGGCTTACAAGCCTTCAATCTCTTTTTTCATTCTACTGATAATATTCTTTTCCTAAACTGTAGGTTATAGTGTTGTCATTTCTATGTGCCGACACTGCAGAGCGAGTCTTCACTACCCGCAGATTAAAGTACAAAGCTCATACATCAGTCCTCCACTTAGTACCTAGGTTTATTTCTGCAGCATTCTTCATTCTTGCTTTAACTCTCATGTACAGAATCTTCTGTATCCTGAAGAATGATGTTTGCATTTTGTCTTGCTGCTTCTTCCTCTTAGGGTGCCGATTGCCCATTTGTCTGTTGATTCTCACTTTCCCCACCACGTACATTTGAAGCACCATCTTTTTCTCAAAAGCCTCCATAATGGTGTCTGTGGCTGGTAAGGGTTCCATTGATGGTTCATGGCATTTAGAAGAGCTAACTGCTTTGATACTTTAATATATTTAATATGGATCCTCTTGGTCACAAACAAAGTTTTTTTTTTTTAATTTATTACTTCAAGTTACATTTCCATCAGAGTTTTGTATTTTTTGCATTTTAAACAGCCGAAGATAAAATATTTTCCTGCCTTTTTGTGACCTTTAGTAACAAAAGGCATTTTGTTTTTATAAGTATTTAATGCTTGTGTGTGTGTGTGTGTCTATGTGTGTTTCCTTTCTCACTGTCCTCTGTGCTGAGGTGGTGACGCTCCTGTTTCTGCCTCTGGACTGCACACTCCAGGCTAGCTGGCCTGTGAGCGTCCCGCGTCTCTGGGTGCGACCGCTGAGATGACAGATGTGAGCGTCCCGCGTCGCTGGGTGGGACCGCTGAGATGACAGATGTGAGCGTCCCGCGTCTCTGGGTGGGACCGC
>CAJQZJ010027982.1:9174212-9184778 GCA_907164525.1 Lophiomys imhausi | reverse complement strand
CGCTGAGATGACAGATGTGAGCGTCCCGCGTCTCTGGGTGGGACCGCCGAGATGACAGATGTGAGCGTCCCGCGTCTCTGGGTGGGACCGCTGAGATGACAGATGTGCCCCATCCCATCATGGTTTTACCCAGGGCTGGGGTTGATTCTGGTCATCAGGCTGGTGTGGCTATGCTTTCATTGGCTCAGCCATCTTCTTGGCCACTGGATGCTTCTTCGTAAGCTAAGTGCTGTGCCGGGTGGTTAGAAGAATTGCTGGTGGAGTTAGAAACGTGGCTCATCACCTGCAGCCTCCCTGGTGGTCAAGTAGCTAGTTTAGTTCCTTTAGTTACTTTGTGTGTTTTACTTTTTTAGACTTAAGTGTTATGGTTTTACATATTAAATCATGAAATAGATTAAAATATTTTTGAAATGCTATTGTACTTTAAAGTATACATAAATAATACAAAACAACAGTGTGTTATTTTAGAATTTCTATTTGAAGCTTAATTTGATATTTGATTATTGAAGTTTTGTATTTTAAGAAAAGCAGAATCCTTAATAAAACTTAAGTACTTCCTAGATTTTGAGTATTTTAATCATAGGTCTGTTATGGTGTTAAGGAATTTATAATCAGACCATTTTGAGGGTCCTTTTATTGTTTTCTTAAGAACATAATACCTGTTTTGGACCAGAAGCCTCAGTGGAGATTGCTTCAATCAAGGGTTATTAGATGAGTGTCCACATTGGCTTAGGATTCTTGTCTATTTGAATTCTTAATTGGGAGACAAACAGGTCATATTCTCATAAGCTCTTCAGATGTGTTATTTAACAGCAGAGGTCACACTCTAATTGCTCAGGTCCTTGAGTTGGTTTAAGAGTATTGTAGGTTTGTATTCTGTTTTCTCTGTGTCTCTTAGAATGCCGCGTGAATGTCTAAGACTGAACAGTTCTTGGAAGACAGCCTACTTCTGAACATCTCATTTGTCTTAAGTCACAGGTTATTTTTCTAGGTGTGTGTTCTCTTCCTGTGCTTGTGATGGCATTCTGCACTTTGGATTTCTTTCCAACTTCAATCTAAGTGCTGTATTTTAAATTTACAATTCAAGTTGTGATTTGCTTATATCTAAATCTTCTCATTAATAATTTCTCCTACAGCACTATTTTCTAATACTGTTTGATCAATATTTTATAATATATTATTTTGTATTCTAGGCATTTGTTCTCTGTTGTACATCTAACATAATTATTGTGCTAGCTCTGCAGTTCCTTTATTAATTCCTGATATACTATGATTTAATTCAACATTTTCTAAAGCACTTGAAAGTAGTTTTGCCTTATCTACATATTAAGAACGTGACCCTAATATTTTAGCATCCAATGACTGGAATAAGATCTTTCAGATTTATCATACCATTGTTTCATTCAATTAGCAACAGTTTTACAGTGACATCTATCTATTCAGTCTGTGTGATTCACGTGTACTGTGGAATAGCAACTCTGTATGTGTTTTGATGCATTATATGGTACCTTGTGTGGTGGTGGGATTCACTTAACACCTGAAAATGTGTGACTCGGTAAAATTCAAAGAGAAACAGTCTAAAACATCCTTTTACAGTTTACCTTTCAGATGAAGAACACAGGATCCAGAACTGTTTTGTACAGAGTTGTGACTAGAAGCCAGATCTTTTGTTTTTCAGTATGGTGTTTTTTGTTTTTTGTTTTTGTTTTTTTTTTTTTTGCCATAATAAGAATTGCCAACTACAGCTTGGGCCTTAAAGATTTACTGAGTCTTGACGTCCATATCCTCACCTGTTTTACATAGGACATTTTTCTGAACACAGGACTGTTTTCTGAACATTCCTATATGTTAGGGGGTGTGGACTTCAAAATTTTATTTAGGATTGTTCAGTCCTGTTTACTATAGGTTGCTATTCTAAACATACTGTATGAAGTTTTCTACTAAATTTTATTTATTGTTTTAGTAAAGTGTCAAATAGTTATGAGTGGTTATTTCCTGTAGTTTTAGTTTTCTTGTTTTATAGTTGCTGTATAATAAGCTGTATTTTCTTACATTGTTATTTGTATTGCCACTTTTGAGGTTACATGACCTGGCTTCAGTTATTTCTTTTTTTTTTTTTTAAATAAGTTTTCAAAATCACCAATTTGCTTTTTTTTTTTCTAGTTTTAAAACATTTTCACTCGTTAGAATTCTGTTAGTTCACATGCATGGTATAGTCAGACTTCCCTATGAAGGGAATCCTTACTAAAGGTATTAGTAAAGTACTGATTGTAAAAAGTGGCTGTTTAATTAATATTAGAGCTGCCACTTCTTAAACTGTGCTCAAATATTATTTCTGTAACTGACTTTTATAGAAGCAGATATCTGTTGTCCCTATTTAATGTGACAGAATACTCATTTATTTATAATGCTTAACACACACACACACACACATATATAAGTTATATTTTAAAGTTTACTACATTGTAAAATGATGATACTATGTTTCTTGGGAAAGAACGCTTCTGTGTCTCTGATGGTGACATTGTGTTTCTTGCACAGTAAATCAGGAGGAATTCATTGCCATTATGACTGGTGACATTTAATGAACGACAAGCTCAACACCAACGTTGCAGTTACTTCTGTTATTCTTTCTGTGTCTGGAGTCCTGTTTAAAAAGAAACTTCAAAAGGACCAAAACCAAGCATCCTTTGTATTAATATTTTAGTGATGTTAAGTTTCCTTGTATGATCAATGTTAGCATTAACAGTTAACTTCACATTTATAATACAGGTTTATATAAAGTTTTAAAAAATCAAATCATGTGGTGTATATTATTTGGGGGCTTCTAAATTTAGCATTAGCTAATTGCTTTTATTTTGGTGCACATGTTTTTTAAACATTCATTAATAAAGTACTTTTATTAGTATCTTAAGGTTTGGTAAATTTTCTATTTTAGATTTCTGATATCTGTTAACACTTGGTAGAAGATTTTTAAAAATCTTTTGTCTTTACATTTTCACTTGTATTTGAAAATAAATCGGAAAATACAAATGACAGTAGAACATTTGTCTTTTGCCTAAGGGTTCATCAAGCTTTACATTTTACATTTCAGTACAATATAATTCAGTCTAGGTCCAGTTCCTTCCTAGGAGTGCTGTCCTTCAGTTTGGAGGACTATGTACTGTGCATATTTTCCTGTGTACTATATTTTAGAAATCTGTTTTTTTAATGACATGTTGAATGTGAATATTTCCTCATTAAACTCATTGAATATACAGTTGTAATCATTTAACTTCTTGGCAAAATGAAAGATTTAAATTTTGGATTTTAATGTGTCAAGACAATGAGGAAAAAAGAAAATGTCAAACCATATAAAACACTTCAGGGTTTGGTATAATCTAGGTAAAGGAACAGTCCATGATGTTCAAGAAACAGTGGGTATAGACTCTCCAGGTTTTGGTGGGTCACGCTGCCTTGCTGAAGCTAGGGTTACACAGAAGATTACAGGATATAGGTCACAGAAAAATGATACCCTACCATATCTTCAGTGCTCCAATTCTGATGATATGAGGTCTCCTTAGAAGAAAATTGAGTTGTTAATTTCAGTGATTTTTCCTTAAAAAAAAAAAAAAGCAATTTGATGTAGTTGACATACTTTGAGCCTGCTAGAGTAGTTAAGACAAGTAACATCAGGGCTTTATGTGTGAGAGATACCCTAATGAGGAGCACTCAAAATACTAAGTGTAATTAGTTATTAGGTAACTGTATATAAAGATCTAAATTGACTTTTTTTCTAGAACTTCAGAAATTATAAATTTTATACTGAGAATACATAAACATTTCTCAATATGCAATGATTTTTAGGAATATGACATTTCATAGAATCAAAGACCAGCAGGTTACCTTCATTTTATACTTAATTAACAATATTTTTGAATAGATTTTCTTTATTCCATAATAAAAGAAATCAGGGATACTTAATAGACTCCCTGGAGTTAGACATTTCTGATTTTAATATGCTTGAAACATTTGTCCAACGTACCACTGTGTTCTCTAAAAGAAGAGATCATTTTCTCTGTGTGGCGTTAGCATAGACTGCCTATGCCCAGGGCCTTCTAAAAGGTCCATGCAAATCTGACAGCCAGGAAACATGCACACTGTAGAACATAAATTCCCGTGACTTACTGATGAAAGCCTACTGATACATGGCTCTTTAGAATAAAAACCACTCGGTGTATATCAACTAAGTGCTGAGTGATAAAAATATTTCCAAATCATATTTTCTGCCATTGAAAGCCACCTCAGATTTAACAGCAGGGTAAAGATTTGGGGTTGGCCTACTGAGGAATAATCTTTCATTATAAAATGTGCATTTTGATTATTCTCAAAGTTCATGCATTTAAAGTCTCTGCCAAACAGGTAGATGCAACCATATTTTAATCAAGATCTACATTTCCTTTTTCATTTTCTATGAAGATTAAATGTTCAGTTAAGTCCGAGTAACTGGTCCAGACAATACTTTATAGGAGATTTCTATGTGGTAATCTTGCTGGGTGATAATTGTTATGAATCTAAGTCCCAAGGGATAGTGGGATAATTTTCAACAGTGGCAATAAAAACAAAATAGCTCCCTGAAAATTAGTGGGGGGAAAAGATGAAAGACTTGTATTTTAAGATTTAAAATTTAATTGGCTTCACCACTGTGCCAAAGATTAAAAGAAAAAAAAATTAAACTAGAAAAGTAAAACCTAGATACCATTTTGGGGGAAAATAAATGAAATTATATTGTGAAAATGTGAATTCCAAAGACAAATGAAAATAAGAACTGTTACAATTAGATTTATTCTGTAGTTTAAATTATTGGCCCATGGGCCCCGGTGCCTATAATTCTGTAATTGTTTGGGCTTGGAAAGTCCGAGATCTTCAGGGCCTCTCAGGACCTTTCAAATACACAGACCCAGAATAGCAAGGACATTGTTTAGAGGTAAATTATTATTGTCATTATTTTCTTCAATACTAAGGATCACACCCAACACCTGTGCACACTAGGTAGGCACTCTACCACTGAGCTGTTAGGGAGGGTTGATGCTGTGAGAGGTGGTGGCGACCAGGGAAATACTAAGCCTGGTGGGACGGTGGTGGCAGAAAAAGGACTGCCAAGTCTCTAGTGGCCTGTGGGCTCAAGTGGTTTGCAACTGACCTTGGATGTCTCACGTTCCTGGTGCACTTGAAGTAAGAATTTTAAGGTTAGATTAATTTCTTTGAGTGTTCATATGCTAGTAAAATGAGTGTTGTATTCGTTTGAAGGAAGTACAATGAGAGGAGCTCTCTACATCATATGCCATTAACAGCTGCTTGAAATAAGCTTAAAGGTTAGGATCTGTATATCAAGCCTACTTGGGCAGTTAAGGGCCAAAGGTTTTTTTATTTTTTATTTTTTAATTGTCATGATCCTTTTGCTTCCTACCATCTATTAGGGTCTCCATTTTTAAAAGGATAATTCAGAGGAGAAAAAAAAGACAAAACGAATTCTTTAAATCTTATTTTCCATTTTATACTTTTTTTTCAAAAATTAGTGGCAGATTTTACATATATATTATGAAAACTACTCAGCTATCAGAAACAATGAAATTATTCAATTTGCAGCCAAATGGATGGAACTAGAGAAGCTCATCCTGAGTGATCTAACCCAGACTCAGAAGGATGTGCATGGCATCTATTCACTTATAGTTGGATTTTAGCCATATAGTACAGGATAACTATACTACAGCCAATGCACCAAAGGGAACATGGACATAGACTTTTTCTTTTTCTCCCTGTCAATGAGACACTTTTCCCTAATGGTACTGCCTTGTAGATCCCCAGTGTATGAGGAGGCTCTTGACCCTCATATGACTGCTGAACTGGGGCAGGGGACTGTTATGTAGGGACACTCCATTCCAGAGGAGTGGGATGGAAGGGTTAGGGGGTAGAGGGTGGGAGGGTGGAACTGGGAGGGGTGGAAAGAGGACACTATGATGGAGATGTAACCTGAAGCAATAAATAAGAAAAGATTATTAAATTAAAAACAAAATGCCAACTAGAATGAGAGGAATAAATACAGACAACTTTAGTTATTTGAAGTCAGGTAAAGGGATCTTCAGACTAACACACAATTAGACAGTGGAGACCTACAGATTCCAGGTCTTCAGAATCAAACTATGTTCTCCACTTACTGTTGCTATGCAGTGTTCTTGCCTTCCAGCCTCCACTTGTTGCCTATTTGATTAGATATTTGGTGAGTTAACTTTTATAAGAATTTCCGCTTATAGGGGAGAGAAAATGTTAGACCACTATAGAGAGGTTAACCTACTCCTGTGTCATCCACAAGCCTGTTCTAGTAATTCAAACTGAGATAAAAATGAGAACCTAGAGGTAGTAGAGCTTGGTTTACAATGTGACTTATAGTATGCATGTAGAGTGCTAACTTACATATTCGTAGCTCAACAACACACCTCATATACCAACAGGAACCAGGAGCCAGGCATGGTGTCTCATGCTGGTGACACCAGTACTCAGGCCAATGCAGGATTGGCATGAGTTCAAGATCTGCCTGGGCTTTTTAGTGGAACTTAGTCCAACCTTAGCTACAGAGTTGACAATATATTACTTGGCCTAGTGTCTTATGAGTCAGGGATTCTGGTGGATTAAGCTCCAAAAAGTATACTCTATCAGTATCCTCCCAAGGGTGCTTCTGTGACCAAGTCAGAGATTGATTGATGTAGTAGAAGCTGCTGGCAAATTATGAACAACAAAAGGACAGTGGCAGAGAAAGGACTATCAAGTATGTCCTGGGCCAAGTTCAAGCGATACACACTTGTCTGCACAGATATGGGCTGTTCAAGTCCTCCAGGATCTTTTGGGATAAAGAAGCAGCTAATTCTGCTTTGAGAATTTCTGTTGTTGCTCTGAGCTGACAACACATGTTGGCTTGCAGAGAATGAAGTCTGAGCTCTAGGATGCTTCGAAGTTAGCTTCCGGGTGGGCATCCACTGCTGAAACTGAATGGGAACGTGTGCTTCTGATTTCACTTCAATAACTTCTACTTATCCAAAGATGTCAGTGCATGCATCTCTGATTTTTATGACAGCATATGCCTGATGCAACCTAAGAATGCACACAACCTCTTGGTGATTGTCTTGGGAGCTTTTGATGATAAACAGTGACAGTTCTTTCAAATCTCAGGAATCATTTGTCTTATATATACCAAGTATGATGAATCTTTGCTAGATTTGTATAATCTGTAAATCTAATTTTAAAAGGCATCATTGTGTATTGCAGATTATATTAATTATCAATTGGAACTTCATGTTTTGAGTTTTTAGGGTAAAGGGGGCTTGATTTCTGCACTTATGAGTATTGTTATGTATAAATTTACTGTAGAGAAGAGAAGTCAACCTTTATCCTGTCCACTGTCCTTTAGTCAGGCACATTTTTTCTTACAACTTTCTCTATACATTTATTCAAATAAGAACAGCACTTAATCAAAATGCTCAAATTTAAATTGTTATTTGGAACCAGAGAAAAATAGGACACATATATTTTCAATCTCCACCAGGGGGACCTATTGCTGCAACTAAAAAAAAAAAAAAAAAAAATCCGAGGAATAACTTAGCATTTTGCAAGACAGGTATATACTATTATAGTTTTTATTTTGTTTGTGTTTTATGTTGTTGGGGATCGAAATAAGAGCCTTGTGTATGCTAGGCAAGCGCTCAAACACTGAGCTACACCCAGCACTACAGATGACATTTTAAAAAATGTATACACCTGTTTGAAAAAAATCTTTTACATTTCACATAATGGTATTTCATGTTATTTTACCCTACAGAATATATAATTAGATATACAAATAATCTAAGGGTTTTGTTATTTTTTAGTATCAGTCTTTTTTAAGCAGAATAATTATGAGATCATGGTATAGTAAATCTTTGAGGATAATTTATATTTCAGATATTACTCAATTACATGTACAAAGCAAGAAATATGTTTTTCATAAAGCACTTGTTTCTAAATGTTCCTGATTCACTATATTTTATTCTTCCTTTTGTCTGGCATTTAAAGATAGTTTTTGTGAAACATTTTAATGCTATAACATTCATGGAGAACATTATGGAGAACATTATGGAGAAGTTCTGTAACTACAGAATGAGTGAATCCACCTTCTCTCACTTCTCGTTATGAGGACATTTTATTTTGTGATTTCAGATTATACATGTTTCTTAGTATCAAGTACTAAGTTAGTTTATACTCATGTCTCTTAATATTGCTTATTTTTATGGTTCAAATATTGTTCTTGAGAAAGCTCTATGATTTTTATGTTGCACATGTTTCTAGCACACTTACGTGACTGTATCAATTAGGAGTACGTTCTGCTGAGGTTTGGTGGCGATCAGTTGGTAAGTACTGCAAAGTGTTCTCCTCCCGCTTTTTAGATAAGGAAATGGGGCACAGAATGATCTCGTTATTTGGCTGATGTGACATGTTCTGCCTTGTGATTCTAAGACCAACATTCTTTTCAAATCACATAGTTGATTAATAACGTATTCCAGATATAGACTAAGTATTGATCCAAACATGCTGCCTTAACCAAGCTAGACTGGTGAACTTGTAATTAGAGTGTGAGTGTGCCAGCTGTCACAGACACAGTCCAAGTGACCGCTTTCTGATTATTCTCATTGTCCTTACTCAATATAAATATGGATTTTAGATGTAGTAGAGATATTGTTTACTTCCTGGTATTCTATATTTGGCTCAACAGTGTTGGAATAATGCCTGTGAGGTAATGCTTACACTCTTACACAACATACGTAATTACACATTTTCCATCCTTAGTTATTAACTATAAACAGACAATTCAACTGAAGCATAATGAATATATCTTAAGACATATAAAAATGTCATAAAGAAATGTAAAATTAAAATGTATTGGAAACCACATTTTCCCTATCTATTTTTGTGACATAGTCTGTTCAATACTAGAAAGGAGGTAAAAAACAAAAAAAAACCCAAAACATAACAAATAAAACCAGCCAAACAAACAAACAGACAAAAACACAACACCAGATACTGTTTTACTATTAGGGATGAGAATTAGTACAAGTGTCACACAGGGTGATTGGCAACATTGATAACATACCATTTGATATGACGTGTTTACTGAAACTTAGCCTTTGATATGCTTGTCTATATGTCAAATTAGTTTTGTCCAAGACTGTTTGTTAAATGTGTGTTAGAGCGAAGATTAGAAATAAATCAAATACCCTGTCATAGAAGATTGCTTAAGTGATATACCGTATAGGAATCTATGGTGATGTGTAAAGACTGTCAAGCAATATTATATGAAAACTGCCAAGTAGAGAACAGCCTTCCTAAAGAGAGCCATAGGATATATATTTCTTTAATTTCTTGAAGAAACCCTTGAAGGACAAACAAAGAACTAATAAATATTGGTCCTGTTTGGGATTAGCGACCAGAGAGGCAACTGAAAGATATGAGAGTTATTTTCTTTAGAACAATGAGAACATTCCATTTACTTAAAAATGTGAATCTGAGAGACCAGGGGAGAATATGCAAATCATTGTTTTACTAATTCTAAAGTAGAAGATTATATGTTTGCTCCCTAAAATATATATTAGATTTTTCTAAAAAGCATCCACCCACAGGACAAAAGAAATGGAAAAAGATGCAAAATGTGGAAGCTCGAAAGCAGTTGAATGAATGCTATTGACCTCAGCAGGCCTAGGAAGCCAAATTCTTTGCTGACAGTGGGAAAATCTGAGATGCTTTCACACTGCAAAATATCTCAGGTTTAGGAATTGGTATTTCCAGGTATGTGTGGAAATAGGTTTAACAATAGAACTAAAAATAGGATAATTGGTGAAAATCTTCATATGAAATATTTAAATAAATACCCAGTTGTATAGAGAGACAACTTTTTTCCTACAACCTGATAGAAAATCAGTTTAATTTCCAGAGTAGATAAAATTTTTTCAGCGTTTATTTCTTCAGGTTACATCTCAATCACAGCCCACTCCCACCTCCCTTCCCAGTCCCACCTTCCTCCCCTCTTCCCCGTCTCCCTCCTATTCCCTCTTCTTTTTTTTAAGGTGTATCTTTTTTCTCCCCAACATCTTCCTCTTTTAGTTCAACAAAAGGCTCCTTTTCTTATAACAATAAATACAATACAAAACAATAAGAGCAATTAGGTAACACTAATGAAAATTTAAGGTATACCATACATTCCCAATGTCCAGTCTGTATGTTGAAACCGAACTTTTAAATTATTATTTAACACTTATTTATTACTAAATTCACTTATAACAAACACCAGCAATTTCTTAACTATTAATCCTATAAATTCCTACAACCCCTTTAACCTATCCGCTAAACCTATTGATAATCATAACAATTACTTTCATACCCTTTTAGAATGATACAGTCTCTGGGGCAGGTCTTCAGTCGTCAGGAAACCAGTCTCGGGGGTAGACTCTTTAAAGCACTTAGCAGTCCTTTTTCTGGAATATCTCAGACGCAGGTTCGTCA
>CAJQZJ010027982.1:9137299-9173812 GCA_907164525.1 Lophiomys imhausi | reverse complement strand
TATTCACTAAATCTAACTTATATTAACCTATCAGCCCCTTCAGTATGTATTTGAGAACTAATAATAATATTCTATTATCTAGAGAGTAGATACAATTTAAAGGGACCAAAACCTGTAGATTGAGAAACATGCATACACACACAGACAGACAGAGAGACACACAGAGATAGACAGACAGACAGACACACACACACACTTGCATATACATGATAGCAAGAAAGGCAGTTATTTGAAATTGATTTGAAACAATTTGATAAGTTGTGTATTTGTGTACTGAGTGTTCACACCCTGCCTCATATCTCTGCACTTGACTACCAGAGCAGTAGTGACCCAGTCCAGGTAGAAGATGCTTCCTTATAGAATCTGGTCTGTCAAGAGGAAAGATAACTGAGAACCAATAAAATGAAGAGCCAAAACACTCTACAGTAGTGATCATAGTAGTTACTAGCCGACAGCCAGCTGAGTGCTCCCAAAACCACTTTAGAAGTCTCTCTTAAATGTGAAATAGCAACGATCACCAGTTAACTCGACCAGAAGTCCTGGACAGGAAGTCCTGGGACAGGAAGTCCTGGGACAGGAAGTCCTGATGCAGATGATTGACTACAGAGGCTATGTTGTATCATGAAAATTGACCCTTCCAAGACTGGCTATTTCCTCTCGCTGTTAGGCAAGACTTCAATCTGAGGCTAAAAGGTGAATGGTGCTACCTGATCAAGTAGCTGGTGGCTTTCTTTACCAGGAGGTGCCTGAATGAGGTGCAGGGCAGAGACGTGAACACAAAGCTCTAGTTTAGTTCTCTTAATTAGGAACCATTCTGGGAGTCCAGTCCACTTCTAGAACATCCCAACTCCCAGCAATGGCACCTGCATTGCAGTTCATGGTTTCATTTGTCTCTGCTATACTCCCTCATTTCCTTAGAAGTATTCTTTAGGTATGAATGTGAGAGAAATGTGCAGAGAGGAGCGAGGGTGAATGGTGGGTTAGTGAGGTGGAAGTGCAGAGTGGTCAGTATGCACAGGGTCTGTGTGAACAGATTTAATAATTTTACAATCACAAAAAGGTGTGTTTCTCAAGGACATTCCCAATTAATCATCTGCCTGAAATTTTGGACACAGGAAAACTACCTACAATAGAATTCATACCTAGGAAAGAGAAAGTGTGGGATGAAAAGAGATTAATAACCCAGGCAAGAGGCTATATTACACCCATAATACAAAGGAAGAGGGCCACAATAAATCAGCACTCAAAGAACACAAAAATTTCCAGAATAAAAGACATGATTATAGGAATGAAAAGCTCAATAGATGAATTTGGAGATGATAAAGTTGAGGAAATCTCAGGAAGCAATGGGTTAAGATGGACAAGTATTTAGGAGGTAAATATTTGCCATCTATATAAAGGAGATTCAAAATGAACAAAGACATGGGTGTCATGGGAATGAGAACAGGAAAGCAGTTTTTAGGAAACTAACTCAATAACATGCCCAGAACCTGAGGATTTAGGTTTCCGAGCTGAGTGCTTGACCCAATGATGAGTATATGATAACTCAAAGCAAACGTTTTGATGGAAGACTCAGACCCACGGCCCTTCATTACCAACCAAACAGAATGAGGAGTTTTGTCCTTTCATTCGAAGGCTTCTGGAATTCAAATATTGGTAAAGGCATTCTTGCGGCTATGGTCTGTACCTTCTTCAAGACTTTCTGGCTGATCCTGATAATGTTCTTCATTGTGCATTCTTGTATCACAATGAAGAGGCAAGTAAAGCACATGATAAAGTAACAGTACATACCATTCACACATAGAAAGAGGAGATACAGAGGGAAGGAGATCATGGGCAAGACATTTGCTAGTTAGAAGCTGGACGCAATCTGTTGCACCTATTCAAGAAGGGTTTTGAGCCATTGCCACAATGCCTTTTTCTTCATTTAAAGTGGTTGATTTTGAGGAAGTTGAATTTTCTTTTTAAGAGGAGCCTCAATGATTTGTATCTGAAATAATCAGGTTCTTGAAGAAACTCGCATTTAAACCAAATTGCACTGATTTCTTTTTCAGTGATGTTCCTGTGTTTGAAATGGACAGAACTGTAGTGAACCATAGGCTTGGCAGCCCAGGAGAGCAGGAGGGGGGATGGGGCTGTGGCCCTCAGGTGCTGCCTTCCTGACCTCGCTGAGGACACTTCTCTGTGCCAGAGGGACAAGCCAGCCTGCTTCCTAGTGTGAAGGAGAGTGGAACACTGTGAGGGTGTTTTCACATAGCTCTGCAGGGCTCTCATGCCAGTTCCGGAACTTCATCCCCCTAGATATGCTTTTCAAGTCGGCCCCTATCATAATGACTCAAAACTTTGTTCTTAACTACCAGGATTGCTTTTGAGGGCCTGGAATTATAAATATATGTTTTATTTTGAGACTGTTTTGATGCTTTTCTTTGATACATAACATATTTTGCTTTTGATTAACTTAAACTCATTCTCATGCAACACCAGGTTTGGGGTTTATCCTGTGGCCTTCTTCTTTCTATGGGAAAAACAGAACCCCCCACATGTCAAACTTTTTGATGTGATAAAAATTGTACTCTTAAAAAAAAAAAAAAAGAATTAGGAGCAAGGCAAGTGGCTTCATGGCCAAGCTCAGGCGGAAGGACCCAGGCTTGATTCATTCCCCCTACCCCCGCCTGCCACACACATAAGCTATAGGGTCTAAGAAAGAAATATTGTTTTGAAAGGGCCTTGTTTTGTTTCCCCTATTAGACTTGAACTCCCCATCCACCTGCTTCAGCCTCCTCAGTGCTGGGATTACAGTTGTGCAGCACCAACGACTAACTCAAAGCAAAGCCTAGCCAAGCAAAGGTTTCCAGGATACAAGATGCTGGCTGTGTTTTAGGCCTAGAGAATAACATGTTCAAACTGCAGGAGGTCTGAAGGTTCTGGCAGAAATCACTTCAATAAATGAAATTACTAGATTATGTGATGTGAGCAAAAAGTGAGAGGGAATTAACAAATTCCCAATTGCTTCTTGGCAAGATCAAGTGGAGATTTCACAATTTTCATAGAGTTTAGTGGTAAATCAATGACAGTTATTAAAAAACTAAGCAAGAGTAAAAAGACTGTAATTATGGGGAAAGAAAACCCATGTGAAAAGTAATGTTCAGTGTTGTTTGACACCATAAAATGTAAACACTTAATATTGTTTTAAATGAATTTTATAAAATAATATGGGCAATACAGTGGTGTGTGTGTGTGTGTGTGTGTGTGTGTGTGTTTCTAGAGCTGAAAGGATGACTGGCCATCATTCATAGTGAGAATTTACAATGAAAGACTGAAACATGATTCTTTTCTCTATTTTAGTTTCTTGCTTGCTGAGATCTCAACATTATCTCCTAATTCATCTATTGAGGCTTTTCATTTGTTCCATTGTGTTTTTCCCTTTAAATAGAGCATGAGGGCTGGAGAGATGGCTCAGCGGTTAAGAGCACTGGCTGCTCTTCCAGAGGTCCTGAGTTCAATTCCCAGCAACCACATGGTGGCTCACAACCATCCACAACGTGATCTGAGTCCTTCTTCTGGTTGCAGGTGTTCATGCAGATAAAGCAATCATATGCATAAATAAATAAATCTTAAAAAAAGAAAACAAACAAACAAACAAAAACCAACATGAAGAGGGCTCTTTCTTTAGTCCTTGATGGAATCTAATTCAGCATGCATTAGAGATACCTGCACACGCATGTGTTTTGCAGCACTATTAACAGTAGCAAAGCTATCATAGGTGCTTATTAATAGTTAATAAACATGAAAATGTATATATTAATATATTAATGAATATTGTATATGAGAATTACTCAACCATAAAGTGCAAAATCATTTCAGGGAGATTGTTGGAATTGATGTTCACCATGTTCAATGAAATAAGCCAGACCCAGGAAGACAAGCATCCCAGGTCTTCTGTCATGTGTGCACTCTGCATTAAAGAAAGACAGGAAAGTAGAGATGTGTTGGGGGAGAGGAAAGATATTGGTGGGATGCAGAAGGTGGAGGAGAGAATGTGACAAAAGTAAAAATGTATACATATTATAAATGTGCATAAAAACATCATAGGCCAGATATGGTAGTGCATTGACAAAGATAAAAATCTATGCATATTATAAACATGTATAAAAACATCATAGGACAGATGTGGTAGTGCATTCCTTGAATCCCAGCACTTATGATGCCATAGGTAGACAGGTCACTATGGCCAGCCTGTTCCACATAGTGAATTGTAGGCCAGCCAGAGCTGTATAGTGAGGTTTTTTTTAATGTCACAATGAAATATAATACTTTGTAAAGTTATCATACCTTAATTAAAACAAAAAGAAAAGAACACTTTACCTGAAGGTATAGCATCCTCCCCCATCATGCCTTCTGTTACAGTCATGAGAGTACTATATTCCATTCTCATAGCAGCTGGGCAGAACGATACAATTGTGTTGTTTGTCTAATCCAAATTATATTCCAAATTATATTCAAGTCCCTCTGAACAACCTTTCTTACCCATACAGGACAAAATCATGACTATGTCAGAGAGGAATCCAGGAGAAGGCCACAAGGCATGGTAAAGGGAAGAAGACATACAGAGACAATTCTGGTCAGCTAGCAGGAAAGTACAAAATCCTTTCACTGGGAGGAGGAGAGGGAAAAAGGGAAGGGTCAAAACTGAATTCCCCAGTTGTCTGGTTTTAAGTCTGAGAGGATTTCTATGGGCCAGACTGAGAATGACAGGAACACAGGGTCCTAGAAGGGATTGTCCAGCACTGGCACTCAGGGCTCAGTGTGGGAATGGAACCAAAGCCAAAGACATCTGCCTTGTGTCATGGAAGAGAGAAGATGGCTGAAGGATCTAGCAAGGTGGGTGGGTCTGAGGTATCAGAAGTTCCTGGAAGGCTGGAGCCAGGTGGGTGGGTCTCCCCAGAGACCTTCTCTTGTGGCACAGCAGAGAGTGGCAGAGGCTCCAAGGATCCACGGAGCACGTGGAGCCACAGCGAGAGGTCTTTTTCCTTCCACTTCCTGAAAACATGAAAATTCCTCTGTTTGTTCTCTCAGGAAGAGAAAATGAAAAGCAGAGACTTTGAACTTACACTTGACTGAATATTTATAGTTTTCAACCCAAATAAGTTGAGTTACATTTGACCACCGCATTTGTGTTCTACCAGAATGAGACTCCAGAAGCAGAGGCCACTGACACACCAAATTTACTAATTTTTCTCACCTCAAAGTTTTTGAATCACCCATAGTCTATTCATTCCACTTTTTTTTTTAACCCATTGGGGCATACCCAATTGCCCACTTAACCATGTGGGCAATTGAGAAAAGAATGAAATGTAAGGATGGAGGGTGGTGGGCCTCAAGAAAAAGCAGATATACACACTTTCAGACCGCATTGTTTACAGTTAGGTAAAAGTAAAATAAAGCTATTTAGCTAGTCAGTGTTCTCCCAACAAGTTAAGTGGTTGGTGAATATTTTTTGGTATGCAAAAGAGCAAGTATGAGCTTATTTAGCTGGGTTTTTATGATGCATACAACAATGTATTTTTATTATGTAGACTTTATTATATAACCATTTTCCACACAGAAACAAAATACCAAGCCACTGTTACTACTACTTCTTCTTCTTCTTCTTCTTCTTCTTCTTCTTCTTCTTCTTCTTCTTCTTCTTCTTCTTCTCCTCTCTCTTTCTTTTTTTTTTGCATTTCCCCCCTTACTATATATGTTTAACTGGGTGGAAAACGACAGTAAATTTCTATCATTTAAAACTAATATAATCTACTCAGGGATCAGATTTATTTACAATGAATCAAGAATATGTATGGTCCCATGTAGTACTCAGTTTAAACTCAATGCATGTATAACACTATTAAGAAAATTTGTTCGCCAAAGTGTTGTAATAGCTACAAAGATACATGAATAAATTTTGATATACAGATAGGGAAAAAACAGACCAGTGTGTTTCTGAGGCACATGTATCATTTGAACAGATGCCAGAGTTATGTAGCTAAAGATTAAAGTGTGATTTAGAGACACACTCCACTCCAAATGCAGGGACTTTGCCTCCATTAGCAGTAATAGAATTTACATGCACCCAGTTACAGGCAAGAATGGAAATTTGTTGAAAGGCAAAGGGGGATGATTTTTAACTTTGCCTGTAATTCCAGGAGTGTGGAATTACATGAAAAGCTCCATAAAGGGTCTTGATTTAGGAACTGGGACCTAGAAGCTTTCTATCAAACCTCTACTTGTGTAGTGTGTCTGGGCTGCTAGAGAAAAGGGGCCAAAAAAGCCAAAGAACCTGTGAAAGGCCTTTTTGGGATTATGGATAGAAACTGGAAACAGTGTGCATTTCAGGTCAGGTGATTTGAAGAATTTGAGTGCTTGTTAATCTGAGAAACAATGTGACATGTCACTGTGGATGTAGGGTACACATGCATATGGTCACACGTTTACACCCCTACGATTGTTTACAAGCATCTGTGTCCTATGCAGGCTTTAAGAAAACAAAATTGGGGCTGGAGAGATAGTCCAGAGGTTAAGAGCACTGGCTGCTTATCCAGAGATCCTGAGTTCAATTGCCAGCACCCACATGGTGGCTCATAACCATCTATAATGAGATCTGGTGCTCTCTTCTGGCCTGCAGGCATATATGCAAACAGAACACTGTATACATAATAAGTAAATAAATCTTAAACACATACACACACACACACACACACACACAATTGTGCTGACTCTTGAGTGGATTTCTTCTAGCTTTGAGAACATCAAAAAAATTATTGAATCCAGATGCCCCAGAATAAAGGTTCTGGGGACTCAAAATGAAGAGCACACTCATGTCTTCTCACCTACTACTTCCCAGGAAGGAGCTCCAACTAAGCTTCTATGTTCCTTTAGCATTGGCAAGAACCAAGTCTGACTAAGAATTGAATGATACCAACATGAAAATATGGAATAGATTCAGCTTCTGATAGAACTATTGTATTTGAAAACCATCTTACTTTGAAAAATGCTTAGGCTGGGTACCCACTTATTCAAGTAGCACGTTCCCATCAAGGTCATACTATGTGTAGTCACATTTTTGACTCCCTTGATGTAGGGCCAAATAACAAAGTTGCTAACCTAGTATATTTTACAAGTGTGCAACTGGTACTAAAGAATACAAAAGATGCAGACTTGAGAGATGGCTCAGTGGTTAAAAGACCTGGCTTACACTGTATCTCCAATTCCAGGAGATCTAACACCATCTTCTGGCCTCTGTAGGCACAGACTCATATACGCACATACCCCAACCATATACCCATGATTTATTTATTTATTTATTTATTTATTTGTTTGTTTGTTTGTTTGTTTATTTATTTATTTTTATTTTTGGTTTTTTTCGAGACAGGGTTTCTCTGTGTAGCTCTGGCTGTCCTGGACTTGCTTTGTAGACCAGGCTGGCCTTGAACTCACAGAGATCCGCCTGCCTCTGCCTCCCGAGTGCTGGGATTAAAGGCGTGCGCCACCACTGCCCGGCTTCATACCTATAATTTAAAATAAAATAAATTTAAAAAAATAAAAAGGAATGCTAAAAATGTTAGTGTTTTTTGAGATAGTTATTAGATCTCTTAAAAACTAAATTACTATTAAAAATCCTTAAATATTTACACAAAGTTGACATATGCATGTTTTCATTACATCATATTTTATAAAAAGACTTTTATGTGTATGATGTGTTGCTTGCATGCATATATGCATACCACATGCATGGCTGGTGCCTACAGAAGTCAGAACAGTGGACATAGGTTCTCCTGGAACTGGAGTTCTGGACTGTTGTGGGCTTCCATGTGTGGATGTTGAGAACCAAACCCAAGTACTCTGAAAGAGCAATAAAATGCTCTGAGCTACTGAGCCATCACCCCAGCCCCGGCACAATTACTTATAACACTTCTAAACTATAATCTCCCTAGATGGGCATCAGTGGAAAATATTATGGCTAAACACATTTGTGTGTGTGCACATGTGTGTAGTCATGGAGATTTACCCCAAGCGGTGCACATGTAAGGCAAATGCTGTGTTGCTGAGATTTATCTCCAGCCCACTGTGTGTACCTTGAGTTTTCTATAAATAAACACCTCTAGGTAGAGAAGTGTGGAGTACTTTTAGTTGTCTTGAAATATCTGTCCCCCTTCTGAAATTCCTGAGCACACACACTTTTTGACTTAAATGTTTAAAAATGGTGGGAACAGATACTTGTGAAAGCAAGCCTGTCTCCTTCCTTACATATCACTTCCTGACTTCTGGAAGACTCCTGTGCCTGAACACCTTAGTGGATTGTTTCAGGTCTCTGGTTTGAATTAACTGAGATGTGCATTAGATGGTATTATAAGCTTGAGCCATATTTGAACTTCAACTGGGAAGAGAAGAAATGTTTTTCTATTTCTTTTTATTGTTTTTTTATTTTGTGAATTTAACATCATACAACCCTGTTCACTTTTCTCTCCCACTTTCCCTCAGACCCACACTCCACCCTTGCATCCTCCCCCTACATAAAAATAACTTCTTTGTGGAAGCTGTAATGTGTCTCATTATGTCCCACAATATTCCATTTTGTCCATATGTTTTTGCTTGCAAATGTTCATTATAATGACTGTTTGGTCTGGTATGAGGCCTTTCAGTTCTGCTACTTTGTCAATACTGGAACCTCACTGGGACCCTCTCAGATATGTTGTTATTGTCCTGTGTCATGGAGATCCTGTAGTTTTGGGTCTGTGGAACTGGCCTCTTCATGCAGTCCAGCAGTTTATCCATGGGGTGGGCCAACTCAAAGCCCTGGTTGTGGGCCTGCAACCCCCACTTGTAGGGCCTGCTCTCCCCCAAGTGCTGCAGCAGGTAAGGGGTTGGATCAGCTCTCTTGCTTTCATGACCCCATCAGGGCTAATTTTCCCACCTCCTACCTGTGGCAAGGACAAGAGAGTAAATGGGATCTCTCCCTTGCCAACACCACAAAGCAGACAAAAGTCAGGGCTGGCTTTCAGATACTGACACTCACTCCCTCAGGGCTGGCTTACCCACAGTCCCTACATCCAGCACCAGCTGTAGTGTGCTGCCCAGGCATGATGCAGGGCCTGGGCATTCTCCTGAATGCTGCAGCATGTTAGGGGCAGGGACAGCTCTCTTGCTCTTGGGCCCTACACATCTCCTGTCTGCCACTGGTGTTGGGGGCCAAAGGGAGGGGATCTCTCCCCTGCCAATAGCACTACAAAGCAGACAAAAGGCAGGGCTGACTCTCCCACCCACAACCCCCTCAACCAGGACCAAGCAGGGCTCCCATAGTCTTTGGCTTGCTTCCTGTCCTGGTAGCCTATCTGGTGCTTGCCTGCTGCTGGACTGGTGGTCGACACAGCCTAGCTCCCCTTCCGGGCCCCATGGTGCCAAAGTTGTTTTGGCATCCAGCTTGCTTCCTTTTCCCCTCACCTCCTGAATGTTAGGCTACTATTCATTCAGATGTTCATAGGTCGGAACACTGAATGTAGACATAGCCTCTCTCCTCTCTGCCACCTATTGATGCACATGTGACACAGCAGCCACATCTGCAATGCCTCTAGGGCCAGAGTTTTTCTGTTTCTTACAAAGAAATATGAGGGTAGGTATAAATGGTTCATGCCTTTAATCCCAGGACATTGGAGCAGAGCTTTGAGAATCTCTGTGAGTTCTAGGCCAGCCAGGATTACATAGTAAGACTTGTGTCCAAAAAAATGTCAGCAGATATTCAAATGCAAGCTATGTCATAGTGTATTTGTAAGTTATTGTCCACTCTACTGGCAGTCACATAGCAGAGTTAAAGTCCCTTTACTCTCTGGAGCTAGGTGGACTAAGTCACATGTTCTCACTAGTGTAATTGGAGAAGCGCTGCATATCAACTGGTGTCAAGAGTATGCATCATTTATCAAGTTCCATTTTGTTGAGATACACCTTCCACATATAAGTTTGGATGTCTTAGTAGTTTAAGATTGAAAACCTGGACTGGGTATGGTTATACACACCTGTAGAAGGCAGAGTTGTTGGAGCACACGTTACAGGCCAGATTAGATTACAAAGCAAGATCTACACTAGACTAGCCTATATAAAGTAAGACCTTGTCTCAAAGAAAAAAAAAAAAAAGGAAACCTCAGGGTTTCACAACTAACTTAAATATTAATTATCATTTCTGTAACTATTATGTTACATTATGTTATTCTGTTACATTATGTTGCAATTGAAAACTTTTTATTAAAATTATTCATATACTGTATTTTGACCATATTTTTTCCCCTTTCCCAATTCTTCCCAGATCCTCCCAACGACCTATCCATTCAACTTCACGTTCTTTTGTTCTCTCTCAAAAATGAATTCTACTATTTCTTATAATTGTTTGCTTGTGCAGTCCGGGCTGACCTGGAGCTAACTGTCAGTCAGTGACCTTGTGCTTTCAGTGTTCCTGCTGTCTCTGCTGCCAAGTGGTGGGTCTGCGGAAGTGCACCACTACTCCTAGCTCTGCTGCTGCAAGTGGTTTATTATCATATACTCCAATGCAAAAATTAAAGCTAAAATTATGATTATTAGTAATTATAAAATCACACATTTTTATTTACAAACCATCCCTGAGCAAAATATTCTTTCAAGTAGGCTTAATAATTTAAAAAACACCCAACTGGTTATTATATAATAATGAGTCAGGAAGAGTTACTGATTTTCAAAATCGCCAACATCAAACAGATTATCCTTTCTGTTGCTACCTTTCTTAGGTCAGGACGCATCTTTAAGTTCTAAGGACAGCTTTTTCTGTGGACCACACTAGTCCCATGTATTTCCCATGCAGTGAGAATTGTTTCAGCAAAGCCTGTAAATTAAATTGCCAATGTCTGGTGTTTGTAGTTTAGCAATAACAACAACAACAACAATAATATCCACATATAGATAAAATCATTGCTTTAGAAGTAGGTATGTGCAGAATCTTCCAAATCTTGACCAAAGAGAATGGCAACTGCTTAGTGTATTTATTTGCTTAAGTAATAAATGTCAAACTACCAGTTTCTAAATATGATTCAATGGATCGCAATTTACTCACTAAATTATAACTCCCTTATATTTCAGGTAAGTTGTGACAAACTGAAGATACTTTGCCCTACTTACCTGTAAGACATCTACTATAAAGACACGTCATACTCCTATCCTCTTATGAAGAAGATAGTTATGAGGTCTGGCACGATAGCTTAGTGGGTAAAAAGGCACTTGCCACCAAGCTTCATGATCTGAGTTTGATCCCCAGTTTGCCTCATGGCAAAAGGAAAGAACCGACTCTTGCAAAGTGTTCCCTGACCTCAGCATGCACACCATGGTAAACACATACGCACACAGACACACACACAGACACACACAGACACACACACACACACACACACACACACACACACACACACAGACGCACACACACACAGACGCACACACACACACACACACACACACACACACACACACACACACACACACACACTCTGATAAACAAATGTGATAAAGTTTAAGAGAAAAGCTAACTGCCGGGGATACTCTATGACCGCACACATTCCTCCTGTTCATTTTACTGCTTTCCCTGATTTCAGGTTTTTTTTTTTTCCTTTTTTCATCCCAAAGTTCTCGAGTTTTTATAGCCTGTTTTGATTTTCTCATGATTACAGTTTTATTGCAGTAAAAAAGATACAAATATGAGTCAGCTAAGAGTAGATGCATAGAAGGGTGCTATTTCTCTGTAAGGAGGCCTCCATGTGGGAAGTTTCTAGTGTCTTCATCCTATGGTGTGAGAACACGGTCACTAACTTGGCACAGTGGTGTACAATGACATACGCAGACAAACGCCTACCAAGGAGGATCACCCAAGCTTTTGTGTTCCAAGTATGTATTAGGGTTTCGTTACATAAATAAGAGTGATTGAGTCACTGGCCACTGGTTGAATTCAGTCTCCAGGGCTGTTCGCATTAGACTTCTGTCACATGTCTTAAAACCCAGCTCCATAGTGATAAGAGAAGTAGCCAGGCCCTAATCCTGTGTCACTTCATTGGCACAGATCAACAATCATCTCCTTAGTATAAGACATACGGACTCATGGGCAATAGCAAGGTTACTCCTGTCACTTAGACATTTTCAGGTCCACCCACTAGGAACTGAAGACAAAGGCCAGCCAATTCCCATAATTACAGCTCAGATCTTGACTCATAATGGCAAACCAATTTCATGAATTCCATTCTCTGACCACCACCTACCATCCTTCTGTCTTTCTCTACTACTTTAACTGTGATAGTTTTTAACCTCACTAAACCTCTAACCCATTGAGTCTCCCACCATGTAAAGTCTCACCATTTTGGCAGCCCCTCCTTTTCCCTTAGTGAACTTACTTACATTCATCATAACCCATCCTAGAAATTTCCTCATAGGATTTCCTCCCCCCCCCTTTGATTCATTGTCATTGCTGATCCAAAACCACATACCTGCATAAATTCAAACTTCCAGATGTTTATTCCAGACCCGTAACTGTGAAACTGAATGTGGTTAGAAAAAGACATACAGCCTTATTGATTAATTTCCTTTGGGATCGAAGACCACAAACCTCTTATAGTCCCTCATGATACATATGAATATATAGCTATGTCTATCTAATCTAGGAGGTGAGAGAGTAAAGAGATGATTATTTTTGTACTTTTCCCCTCATATAATACTTTGGATACTTTGCATTCCTTTTTATCAGCTAATAAAACATTCCCTTCACATCATAATTTCATTATTTTCTATTCCTTTTTGTTGTCTGCGCTCCGCTGACCACCCTGGCTCTGAGGGCAGTGGGTAAGAAGTCAAAGAGTCAACACGCAGACCCTGGGAGTTGCAAAGCAGGAGCAAACTATTTTTTAGGTTTTACGAGACAGGGTTTCTCTGTGTATCCTTGACTGTCCAGGACTCACTTTGTAGACCAGACTGGCCTCGAACTCACAGAGATCTGCCTGCCTCTGCCTCCCAAAAGCTGGGATTAAAGGCGTGCGCCACCACATCTGGCAATTACAGACAGCTGTGAACTGCCGTGTGAGTGCTGGGATTTGAACCTGGGTCCTTTGGAAGAGCAGTCAGCTGTCTTAACTGCTGAGCCATCTCTCCAATCCCCAGTCTCATTTATTTAGGAATAGAAAGTACCTTTTATACCCCCCAAGCCACTGTCCCATCGTCTCCCCGGACTGCAAACTGCTGCTGTGCCTCTTCCTCATTGGCTCAAATCTCATTGTCTAGTGATATTATCAGTCTCCAGGCGGGTCTGGGCAGGGAAGGGCTCTATGTGGAAGTCCAGCCACGCATGTGTGTTGTTTAGCAATTGGCTCCATCTCCATGGACTGGTAACAGGGACCAACCACATCCTGCCTTTGCAGTGGCCCTTTTCCTTCTACATATTCTTACACTTTTTAGCTAATAATAATCTGACTACTTTGTACAAAATTTAAAGGGGACTTCCATAGGATCCCATTGTCCTATCTTTGGGGATTTATCCAATAGTCTCTTTTCACCACTACTACAAATAAATTACAATTACTTAATTATAAATATAACTTCCTGGAAAGATAGTCTTATTGGAAAGCCTTTTATCTACCATCCAGTCATTACCTGATTAACTGTAGGATATGGCACCTGGCACTATCCAACACTCCACCTCCTTGAGCATCTCAGTGGATGGGATGCTTTTACACAGAGAAGAAGGTTAGTAATCCAAGGTGTGTCTGCTTAGGTACCAGTTAAAGCATGGCACTGTGGGTTCTTCTACTCTTGTCTTTATGAGTTGCTTTAAGATATTTTGAATCAAAGAAGACTTGGTGGTTTACTCTTAGACATACTGACCAAATTGGGATGGAGTATTTGAGATAAAGTCCGACAATCTACACTCTAGCAAGTTTCCCCTATTTCTGCTTATTGAAACAGAATTGAGAAAGATTTTCAGAGGCTCGTATAGTCAGGAGAGTTGAGTAGTCATGACTAGGAGTGAGGGAGTACAATGCACTCAAAACCTCAGGTGTCGTTTAGTGCTGTTCATGGTGTAGTTGTTAGTGTTCATTTTGCCATTCAAGGTTTTTTGTTTGTTTGTTTTTTTGGTCTTTGTATTCTGGTTTTAGTTCTAATACAGTTAAAACTTCATCTAACTTTTTTGATTTTTACACTTTCAGATTTTATTAGGGCTCTTTCTTGTTATGGTACATCAGAGAAAGCATTAGCCTTGAAATAAAACTGAATGCCCATACCATTTCTGCCATAAGAAGTATATGATGACAGCAAATTCAATAAACGTTGGAGATAATGGAGACATCTGATAAAAAATGGAGATAATGCCTGAACTATGAGATTTTTGCTCAGATGAAACACATAGAGGGTTGTAGTCCTATTTCAATTCTTTCCTTTATACAGTTTGTAGCTAATTTTTGTTTGAGATGGATTTCACCTGACTAAAGGCATCTGTCACAGTCAAATTCTCATTTGTGTTTACACTTTCCTAATAGGTAGTTTGACGATGAGTAAAAGTGGTTTTCTGCTTAATTGATTGTTCTTCCTATTCATTGCATGCAATATTAATCTTTTTATGTAAGGACACATGCATCAAAATAGCAAACTAAGGAAAAATCTTGCTCAAATCATTAAACTCCTGATGTCCTTCAACCACATGCTTTCATTTGGTTCCAGGATACATCAGACGTGATCTTTACCCTCAGGTATCTTAGATTACTCAGTGGCGAGACAGTATGAAGTGGAAAGGCAATAAAAGCATATTTAGTAACATTCAAAGGAACTTTAGAAGAGTTCCTGCAAGTATACCATGAGATTATCAGGACATGAATATGTACTAATGTAACCCTCTGGGGATACTCAGTTTTAAATGAAATAAAGGTTTCCACCAGGATCAGAAGTAGATACCACCACCCACTCCTATATAGGTGAAATAATGCTGTTTGTTTCTAGATATTTACTAATCTACTCACTGCAAAGTTTTAGGATATCAAATAGCTGGAGCTGGTTAGTCTTTCAACTTTATTGTACTGATACATTTCCAGAAGATTAATAAATACTTGGTGTCTCTTGAGTATATCAGAGACAATGAGATCATGAGAGTTCTGACAAAGCCAATGGATTAATCACTTAATACAGTTGTGATGTGAGGACATTATTGGAAGGTTGAGGAGTAGGACTTGGGCCTGGAAGATAGTCACTGGGAGTGGGACATACTCTTGGGCCATATCTTGCTTTGGGCTCTTCCTGTATGTTCTAATCTCTCCTTCCTGTTGACCAAGAAGTGAAGACAGTACTCCAGCCCATGTTCCCACCATATGGTATTCTTCCCAAAGGCACAGAGTAATGTGACCATGCTGGTATCCAGTTTGTTCCAGCAGCTAGGGTTATATGAGTACACTCTAACCTGTCCACACAATTTGAAAGCTCACCTAATGATGAATTTCTCAGAATATAAACTGATCATAATCAAAGGATGACTTACTTAACTTACATTATTTTTAATTTGTCAGATTTTATTTCTTTTTGCTTTTTCTTGCCACAAGTACTTTTAAAATTTATGTTTTTCACCATCTTTATTTACTTAGGTTTTTATGAGATTTGTATGCTATGTTTGTAGAAACTATATGACAGAGAAATATTTTTTCCACAAGGGGGTGTGATTTATAAGGAAATGACAAGAAAGAGACATGAGTTTTTATTGTTTGTTTTTTTGGATAAGGTCTCATTAGGTAGCCCCAGTTGTCTCTGTGACTCCCTCTATAGACCAGGCTAGCCTAGAACTCACAGAGATCTGCCTGGTTCTAAGTGCAGGGATTAAAGGAATATATCACCACACCTAGTGACTATATATATATATTACATTTATTATTCCAACCTCTTAATCAGCTTCATTTTATTAATTCTGAAAATTATTACCCAGGAAGTTAGAAGTTGTATTTTTACAGTTCATTTCAGAATATATAATATATATTATATATATAATATATAATAAATATATATGTATATATTTAAAGCGCTTGTGAAATACAGATTTTATTTGATTGTATTTAATAAATAAGAAATTTAAAAAACAAAAGAAAAGGAGACATAAGACAGAAACAATCTCATAAAATGAACAGGAGATTTTTCAAAGGAGCTTTAGGGGTTGTGACAAGATTTGGGAGACGGCATTGGAAACTGCCCTGAAGGTTATCTCCAAGAACTTCTCATTTACATGGCATTGGTATGCTTACCCATCCAGCCTTTCTAGTCCATCTCAAGTCGTGAACTATTACTTAGAACAAACACATCTTCATGGTTAACTATTTAAAGGTAGGTGAAAGAGTTCATTTTCCATTGAAGCAAGGCATCTCCTAGAGGAAGTGACTCCTTAGCTTCTAAACTTAATAAGTGAAAAAGAAAAGAAAGATGTGTCAAAATGGACAACACATCCTTGCAAGACCTTGATACGAGGGAAAGGGAAGAGAAAGCCAAGTATTTGAAACTGTGCAGTTTATACCCGGTTGATGTATGTATAGTCATCATCTGTGCCTTCAACCAAGTGGATTTGCAAGAGAGAGTAGAAAATTTGGAAATACTGTCCAGGATGGACTTTTGGAAGTTTAAAGTTCAATCCAGAAGTCAAAACAGTTTTCAGTAGAATGGCATTCTGATTCCATTTTGCTGTGGAATGACAATGGAATGTTTCTAAACAGCTTGAGGCTGTTCCTAAAAGTGTTAAGCTGTGTTGTACATACAGAGATATTCTGCATCAAGTAAAAAGTGGAGCAATCACCAGGCAAGGGATTGACTGTGATCTCAAGGTAGTCAGCAAAACAATAATGTATAAGGAGGGGCTGCCTTTGAAACCTGGTATGAGTCCTTCTCTGAGGCCCCTGATGTGTCTGCTTTTCCAGATAACTTTGAAGAGTGCTCAGTAGGGCAAGGCTGCAGGTGGCCGCCGCTCCAGCCATGCAGCTCCCAGGTACATTAATAAAGTTGCTTCACGAATGCAATCGTATCATTCCAACCTCTTAATCAGCTTCATTTTATTAATTCTGAAAATTATTTCCTAGGAAGTTAGAACTTGCATTTTTATTATTCATTTCAGAAAGTTTCTGAAAATTGACTTACATAGATATTACACTACACTGTATTTTTTTCAACTATTAAGTCCTGGATGGATTTGAAGTCATGATCCTCCTGCCTCTATCTCCAGAGTTCTGGAATTACAAGCTTATGCCACCATGACTGGGGCAAGATAATGCTAATTAAGATAACATCAGATAGTTGTTTATTCTTCAAAAATTGGCTTGAAATTCTTTTCTATCACCCCCCCCAACCCACTGTGTAGCTTCAACCAGATTCCCAATTTGTAAATACTTTGCATTTATTTTCCTCTTCTGAGAGCAATTTTAGTCAAGTTGGTAGCTGCTGCTCCTTTGACAAGTAGCTAACTAGGGTTTACTTAATTAAGAAGTTGTTTTCATTGGGAGAAAGAATTCAGTCAATTCTCACTGAATTCTGTTATTCATTTTTCATAAATAGTGACCCATAGCTTGAAGCCATAGGCCTTAGTTAACAGCCCAACAATCTCTCTCTCTGTACACTTTGTAATTTCAGTGACAGATGGCAGTAAGGCAGAGAGGGCTTTAGGAGTGGCATCCCATGGATCAGTCAGCATTATTGCTTTTTTTTTTTAATTAGTGCGATGTGTTATGACTACAGGAAGAAGTGAACTATGATTCCCAGCCAATCAGCCTACGTCAACCAAAAAGACTTTTGCAAAGAGCTATATAGATTTTATGTAAATTTGGTATTTATGAGCACCAAACTTTTAGCAGTGACATCTGCCTGAGAAAAAACTTCATTTACAGCAGCGGCAGAGATGAAGTTCACTGTGAACTAGTTTTGAAGACCATATGCTTTAACAAGCTGAAAGGAGGGGAAAGAGACTCTTTAAAAACAGCTTTTTCTTGGCCTCACTGTGGATGATGCTGCGTGACAACATTGTGACATCATAACTTAGGAGCTTTTGCTTGATGTTGCACCAACGAGCCTCCGGGAGTGTAACAGCACCTTCGAAGTCTACGGTGCTTCCCTTCCGTGGGATTTAAGGCACTTCACAGGCATTTTTTTTTTTTTTTTTCTAAACCTCACAACATCTCTCTAAGGTATTGCCAAACTGGAGACAAATTTCACAGTTTAATCATGTGGAACACATTGGTAAATATAGATGTGCCTTTTAGAAAGTTGCTTCGAAGTGTATTTTGCAGCTCAGAAGACGTTTCTCAGGGTGTAAACCAGTGGTGTAATGTAAAGCTTTTGGCCCTCCCCCATGTGAGCAGGGAGGGTTGACAGACACATTTGGTATAACACTCAGGGTGGCGCAGGAGGAAAGGAGAGGATGAGGAGGGGCAGGCTATTCCATTCTCTGTCCTCCTCCCCTTCTCTTCCTGTCTCCCAGGTTACAGAGGGGTGCTGCCTGTGCCTCCTCATTCTTTGCTTTTCATCATCTTCAAACAAGGCAGAGATATACATTTCACTTTTAATGAAGAGTCTGGTTATATTTCCAGGGCTAAACAAAAAGCTGATTTAACTCACAGGGACTCTTGGCTAATTCTGGCAATCAAAGAGGTAAAGAGGTATTTACTTATAACGTAAAACTTTGTGGAAGATGTTTCTGTTTTTATGAAACCTGGGAGAGTAGTAATAATGAGGATAGGATAGAAAAGAGAAAGCTTGGGACAACGACCCCAAAGGAGTAGTTCCAAAATTGTCCTTGCTGGAGGCCAGAGGTTCTGGAAGAGGGTTCTGATTTATGATTTCTTGTTTTTTCTTTTCCTAAAGGAGCATCTCTGGTCACAAGCTGTACCTGAGAGCATGACTGAGACACCAGTCAAGCCATCAACCCCTGCTGGTAAACAGCTTAGAATTGCGTATCTGGACTTCGATGGTGTAGATCAGTTACAGCTATATCCAAATTTCAGCCTTTCTCCTAAGTTGTTTCCTGATCTCTACTCTTGATGGGGAATTTGACTATGGAGGATGGGCCCCTGCTGAATTGAATGCTACAGGCCCTAGGTGGAGACATTCTGACATGCTCTAAAGATTGGAACATTATATATCATTATTTCCTCCCAAAAGAGTTAATCAAGCTGGGTTTGTCAATCACTTGCCCAAAGAGATGACCCTTCAAACAGGCTGATTGACCTAAAGCTATGCTATTGAGATGGGAGGAATAATTATCCCATTATGATTTTTCCCATAATGCACTTTACTTTTCAGAAATGCTGCCTTTGGTTGAGTAGCTTACAGAAATTCTATAAGCTCTTTTCATCCTGCCTGCCTGTCTGGATCCTAACTCAGAATGGCGTGACTTTTCCTTCTTCGTTTTCTGTTTTTCTTCTTTCTTTCTTTTTTTTTCTTTTTTTTTGTTTTTTTGAGACAAGGTTTCTCTGTGTAGCCCTGGCTGTCCTGGACTCACTTTGTAGACCAGGCTGTCCTTAAACTCACAGAGATCCACCTGCCTGTGCCTCCTGAGTGCTGGGATTAAAGGCGACCACGCCCGGCCTGTTTTTCTTCAGATGCTGACCAAAGTCTAAACATATTTTCTTTGGCACTTTGGGCTTTCTCACTCCTTCTCTGAAACTACCCACTCTCTGCCATGTAGTAGCGTGTTGCCATGTGTTGTCTGTCTTGCTGACCTCCACCTCCAAGCATGCCAGTCTAACCCAGAAGAGGTGACTTCTCTTTCTTTGCCATATACCCTCTCCCAGCAGCTCTTGACTCTTGAAGCTTGTTTGCCCCATTGTTTACTCTCAAACTCTGGTAAAGTTGTCCTGGAGCTTTTTTCTGAGGCACTTATATTAAAGAAACTAAAAACCCAAAGGGGAAATCCATAATTTCTCTGGTAACATATGACATTCAATGTGGGGCTCACCAAAGTTTCTGGCACTTTTCAGACATACCCATTTCTTGTCCCAATTTTTCAGAATCTTTAGTGAAAGGGAATGGGCTTTTAGAATGTTTCTTTGTAGTAAAAATTATGTTTTGTTTTTAAAAACACAGAAATGCTATCTGAATATGTTTTGTTTTAGTCCCAGGTGTGGGATATATATATAGGGCTGCTTCAGATTATCCGTAGCAGCTGACTATGATTTGTCTTAAGCTCTGGCAGGGTCTTGATTTTGCCAGCTGAGGATAGTTTACTTTTGGAGTTCTGGGGACTCTTGAGAGGATATATAAATGCAAAAGCCTCAAAAGAGGTGGCAGCTATTCCTCCTCCTCCTGCTGCTTCTGCTGCTGCCCCTGTTGTGTATCTGATATGCACGTGTGTGAAGCATACATACACAAGGTCACCCTTTTTTGGTAGTTTCAGTTTTGATCGACCAGATGTCTCTCTTATCTCCTCTCCCCAACCCCCATATGTGAGTCCTGGAAACAGGTTGACCAGTTATCCTATTGTCTCCCTTGTGTGTTTTAGGCAGACAGGTGAGGTGATTTTTTGCAAAGAGGAGGAGGTGAACCAGATTTGCCCCCAAGTAAATCGATGCCCCCAATCAGCAGGAAGTAGTCTAATGATAGCAACACCTCCCTTTTCCTTTTAACCTTCTTTCTCTCCTACCTAGTGTTGTGGGGGTTGGAAAGGATAGGGGTGGTATAGAGAGGTACATAAGAGACCTCAATAAAGTAGCCAAAAATCAAGCTATGTAATTCTAGTACCTTGGATGCTGAGTTGAAGGCTGGTGTGAGTGACATAGTGAGACACCATCTCAAAACAAAAACAGAAACAAAACAATCAGGCCATCTCTCCCTCTCTAACCCCATTCTTTTCCTTTCAAGACCCCCGTTTCCTCCAATTTTCCATAAAAGGATGGTATGGAGCAGATACTTAGAATGGAGTTATAACTTATTTGACAGTAGCTGTGGGCTCCCCACATGAATCTCCCTGACTCACTCTATTTCCCCATTTCTAATTTAGAGTTCTGAGTTTAGAGCCAGAACTGTTGAGAAGATTGAATAAGATAATGCATGTTATAAATTCTAACGTGGGGGCTGGAGAGATGGCTGAGAGGGTGAGAGCCCTGACTGCTCTTCCAGAGGTCCTGAGTTCAATTCCCATCAACCACTTGGTGGCTCATAACCATGTATAATGAGATCTGGTTCCCTCTTCGGGCCTGTAGGCATACAGGCAGACAGAACACTGTGTGCATAATAAATAAATAAATCTTTAAAAAATAATAAATTCTAATGTGTCATTCCGATAAAATGTAATATTTTTCTCTGCTAAGGAGCTCTTTAATAGATAAGATTAAGACTAGGCAGAAATATGTCCACTGACCAGTTTCCTGGAGAATTACTTGATGCATCCTTTTGAGTAGAACCCAAATCAGGATACTATAAAAATTTAATTTTTCCCCCTTTTATTTATTCTTCTCTCATATATTACATCCTGACTGCAGTTTCTCCTCCTTCTCTTTCCTCAGTCTTTCCCCACAACCTCTACTTTCTGGAAGATCCACCCCCCCACTTCAACCTCCTCTCAGAAAAGAGCTGGCCTTGCAGGCACATCAACCAAATATGGCGGAGCAAGTTATAATAAGACCAGGCACATATTCTTGCAACAAGGCTGGATGAGGCAACCCAGTGGGAGGGAAAGGGTCCCAAAAGCAGGCAAAGAGTCAGAGATAGCCCCTGCTCCAACTGTTAGGAATCACACAAGAACAATGAGCGACACATGCATATGCATATATGCAGAGGACCTAGGTCAAACCCACACAGCTCCCTGATCTCCTTGCTCCCACTTGAGTCCCATTCACCTGATTCAGTGGGCAGTGCTCTTGTGGTGTCCTTGAGCCTTCTGGCTCCTCCAGTCCTTCCTCCGGCTCCTTCACAGGGCTCGCTGAACTGCTCCTAATATTTGGGTATGTGACTTCCTCTGCTCCTATTAGTTTCTGGATGAAGTCTCTCTGATGACGATTATGCGTAGCTCTGGTCCCCTCACACCCTGCAGGCAGAACAATCTGTAGGTTGGAGGTTTTGTGGCTGGGTTGGTGTCCCAATCCCTCCTCCTGAGGTCTTGCCTAAAACAGGATACTTTTGAGAGAGAGAAAAGGGGGAATTTATAATTACTGGAGGACGGAACTAGAACTCTTCTAGACAAACATGCCCAGCCGACATAAAAGCACATCGCAAGTGAGCAGTGGCTTTGCCTGTTTGTGATGTGGGCATAGAGCATGCGGCAGAGGTGAGGCCTCTTCAGATGAGCGTGACCTGTGAGGCCTCCATCCCGGACACTCATCAGCCACCAAAGCCACCCTGGGCCAGTGCCTTCTGACTCATGAATTTGGAAAATGAATCTGATGGATGACTGAACGGTGAGCTTTTAGAAAGGACCTTCATTATGAGAAAGGACTTAAGGCAAAGGAAACAAGCAGACCTCTGGAGCAGAAGTGGATCCCAAGAATGAGTAGCCACTGAGGGTCCTGTTCTAGTGGGACTACCAGACAGGCTAACTCAATCCCCACAGTGAGATGGTCCTGAGAATCTGGGGACTAAAAAGTCCTCACACTCCTTGAGTTTTTCTAGGTCGCTGGAAGTCAAATTTCATCCTGATGTCTGGTCCAGCCTCATGCATGCTAAGAGGAAATCCTCAGCCATGAATCACAAGGAAGGGTTTGTGACTACGGCGCTGCCCACCCTAGCCCTTGTCTTCTTTTGTTGAGACTGTTTCTTTTGTTTCTTGTTTGTAGTCTCTTCAGAGGAAAGCAGGAGCTCTTCCTATTGTTTGTGTTTGTTTGCTTAAAATGGGGATGATTTACATAGTATATCAAGATACTTGGTAAACGTAATCAGCAATTATCTTCTTTCTTAAAATACACCAAAACATTTGAGAGATGGCCACAAACAGGTAACCATGTGCACTGAAGCTCAGGCTCTATAAAGGTTTACAAGTATTTGCTTAGGATTTTATGTGTATTTTCAGAGGTTTTTTTTTTTTTTTTTTTCCTTGTGGAACTTTGAAAAATGGAGAAAATTAAGTTGTTTCTAAAAAGCCAAACCAGCCTGCCATCTCTTTTTCTTTTCTGGGCTACAGTCCAATTTGCACAGCAGTTGCAAAGAAAAAGCGAACGCATCACTAGATTCAGCGAGAAATATTGTAACAGTATGTAATCTCTGTCAAGATAAAATTGCTTTGTGATTTACATTACAATAAATCCTGACCTTTAAGTGCTGCAGACTAAGCTAATCTGTGAAGTACTTTATTCCAACACTGAATCAGCGAGCACAGCTCAACCAAAGTGACTGTATTAGGCCCACTGTGGTATGCTTAAAAAGCCTATATATATCGAAGCAGATTACAGAGTGTTGGTCTATGTGTACTACAATAAGTAGAATAATTGAAATATTCAGTCTGTTTCATCATTGTGAAGTAATAGAATTATTTTAACCTCTCTTTTGTTTGCCTATTATGGGAATTACAAGTAGCTACATTTAAATATCATTAAGGCTTGATTTAAATTGATTAGAACAAGGAAACTCAGAATAAGGTTAAAATACCACATGACATTTCAGCCTTAATTCACTTCTGTGAGTTAAGAATTGTTATTTATGTTCTTTTTCTTTCTCTTTTCTTGGTAAAATATTCAGATGTCATGTGACTTTTCCAGAACCAGCTATGATTGTTTGGATTTTAGTATGCCCAGATCAAGATTTAGGCACATCCAACATGAGAGTAAAATGGTTTTTTTTGGAGATATTACAAACAAACAACAACAAATTGTCAAGTTTGGAGATTTTCAAGTCATCATTTCTTCAGTATCTTTTCTGTTCCGGTAGAGTTCAGGTCCATACCCATGGACTGAACATTTGACAGTGGCTCAAAGGTATTATGGACTTTTCCAGCTGCTTTCCCTCTGTCAGATTGGATGGTCACCATCACACACCTTTAATTCATTACTGTATGTGCCATCTACTCTGCTTTTAGGCTTGTCTGGTAGACTTCAGGTGCTAAAATGTTAATTTCAGCGAAGTTCAGTTCTACAAACACTCTTGTCTCTCTCTTCCTCACACTCTAATGCTAAGTCCTTCATTTCTTCCCTTTGCTTCGTTTTATGCCTATGACTGAAGACTGGATACTTGGTATTGTATTGTGTTTGGGTTCTAGACTTGTATTTCTTTGAGTAAAACTGGCTTTTGTCCCGGCTTAAGAATCACAGTTTCTGAAGCTTACTCTTGAATATTGCTGGGAAAGCAGTGCTGAGGCAGTTCCTGACTAGAGACTTCTGGTTTTTGTTTTAAGATTTATTTATTTATTATTATACAGTGTTCTGCCTGCATGCCAGAATAGGGCACCAGATCTCATGATAGTTGGTTATGAGCCACCATGTGGTTGCTGGGAATTGAACTCAAGACCTCTGGAAGAGCGGCCAGTAGAAACCGTCTTAACCTCTGAGCCCTCTCTCCAGCCTGTCTAGACTTCTTAATTTTCCCTTATTGCTAGATCTTTTCCTCTCTGGCTGGTAGGAACAAATCCCAACTGTGGCCAGGTAGGAGCTGTGGGAGGGAGTGGATCCTGTTTCTGCCCAAAGCTGCTCTGTTCTCTTACATATGCACATACACCCCTCCCCAGATCTGAGGGAACACTTACATATCGCTGGGAATTTCTGTGTAACTCCTTCTCTTTGATACCTTGCACATAAATCATAGGTGTTTTCATCTTCTTCATTCAGCTTCTGCCTTTTGTTTTTGGAGAGACCAGTTTGGGTTTCCTGCCCTATGACCAGGTAGTAAGCCAGGCGAATGGTGGAGGTCATATTGCTTCTCCTAAGGATCACACTTCTGAGTCGTGGAATATATGAAAACAATCATTCTAAATACATTTTCATGTTCTTTCACTGTTAACATGTCAGAAGCAAAGCCTCAAAGAAATGGAAGTTAAAAGGTAGTTTGAAATTCTTATGTAACTAAGGTCATGTGTATCCTAATAACAGGATGTGTCTGAGAAACTCTTCCTTACATGACTCCATTGCTCTGCTTGTTCTGCTAACATCTTAATACCCACACACAAACTAAGATGGCTTCCATATCTAGACAGTTCCATCTCACAGTACGGCCATGGTGTGTGCACTCCATCTGACCCAACCATCTCTATGGGGTACATTAGTGTGCTCATTCAGTACCTTTGCCAGAATGTTTCTGGAAACCTCAAAGTAGGTGATAAGAAACTTGCAAAAAAAAAAAAAAACTGCACAAATTAATTTGTTCAAATTGTCAGAGCTCATTGTCAAAAAGCCATGTAGCAATTGCCAAACACATTCACCACCATAATGACTTCATTGCCTTAAAAATCAGGATTTTCAGAGATGTATACAACAAAGTGCTTTACAGGGTACTAGAGTCCACCTTGCCCATAGTTTCTTGTCCTTTAAAAAACAATTATTTTGTGTTTGTGTGTGTGTGTGCATACATGTGTGTGCGTGTTCGAGTGTACACAAGCATGTAGGCAGCTGTGTGCATGTCAGAGGACAGAGGACACCCCACAGAAGCAGTTCTCTCTGTCCAGCATGTGGGTTCCAGGGATGGAGCTCCTGTCATCAGGCTCTGTGGCAAGTCCCTCTACCAGGTGAGTCACCTCCTTTCTTCTGGCAATTGTTGCTCTGCTCTAGTTAAAAGTTTGCACGCCTTTAATCCCAGCACTTGGGAGGCAGAGGCAGGCGGATCTTTGTGAGTTTGAGGCCAGCCTGGTCTACAAAGCAAGTCCAGGACAGCCAGAGATATTCAGAGAAACCCTGTCTCGAAAAACCAAAAAAAAAAAAAAAAGTAACACTGAGTGAGGGGAATACATTTTAGTTTAGTAAGACAAACTTTTTTTTATGTTGTGTTATTTATTTTAGATTTTCATAATTAATTTATAGGGTACCTCGAGGGCAGTTCAATTTGCATTATAGGGGGCCACCTGAGGAACTCACTGGGGACAGAGCACTCTGCTCTGCCTTGAGCACAACTGCCTGGAACCAGAATTGCGCATGAGATGTTTTACATTATAAATAGAGACATCCTCAGGGCACCATACCAATGTACACCAGAGGGTCTTCCAATGCATTTTGAGGGGGAAAACAGCAGTTTTGATAGTCCCAAGATAAGAGAAACTTTCCTGGTGCTACAAGGGCACTTGAGAATGTAGCTGAAACATTTGTTTTGAAAGGTCAGCTGCACAATGCCATTTTAAAGTTACAATATAGTGATTTTCTAGGTATGCTGGTTTTGTGACAAAGTATGAAAGTTATTTCTTAAACGAAAGATTATATGAGAATATTGATAGATGTAGACAAAGTAACACATGTACAAGGATATTCTTTTATTTTCGTAACTAAATTCTAAAATACTGCCAATTACCTGGAGTGTCACCACTTTTTTACTTACTCTATCCAGCGCTCTGTGACCCAGTCTTTAAGCTGGCCAAAAGCATGCCTAACCCATCTTTTGTGGAATTAAGTAAGTCTGCAAAGAGCTTCAAAGAGGCATTTATTTTCATTAGGAAGCCTTGTGCTAGCCTGGAAAGCTTTTCTTGGGTTTGACAGACAGCTTTCACCCCTTTTCATATACAAGCACAGATTCCACAAGGTTTGGGGCTGATGAAGCTTTGTCCCCATTTAATTAAATTGGGACTTCTGTCATTTAACTCATAACCTCTTGTGTTTTAGACACTGTCTGTGGGTTTTGGGGTTTGTTTTCATAACTTTCTTTACTCTTTTTATATTGGAACTTGATGGTGTGGGTCAGGGGTTCAAAACTTGTATCATTGTCTCCCTAGAATCTCTCTATTTTTACTTTAACAGTTTTATGTTCTCATCTGTTAAAGACAATTGAATCATCTCCAAATACAGTTTCTAAGATCAGGGACTACCTACAGTAACCCTATGTGGATCCAGTTATACCCAGAATGTGGAGGAAGGGGTACAGGAGGTATTGTACTACTATCATGCCCTCAGAGTTTGCATGTCTGTGTTTAAGCTGCTTGTTGTATGATAATTTTCTCTCCCCTGGGTAAATATGCATCTTTATATATCTGTCCATCTACCCACCCAATCATTCTCGTGGTAATAGACAGCATTTGTCCTGTGGGTTGACTTTGTTTCTAAGGGTCCTTGTCAGGCTTGTTGTGCCTTTTGAAACAACAGATTATCATGCTACCAGTACAATCTTTCATATAATTGCCTAAGCTGTGAGCACCATCGTTGTTCCTTTTTCATAAACTTTCCAAGTTTCTCAACAGGATTTCTTGTCTATGATCACAACCTGCACCACTTAGCATAATGAAGCTCTAAGGCTAGAAGTCTCTGGGAGATTTAATAATCAACTAAAGAAAGCCAAGAGACTTCACCAACTGGCTAGGAGCTACACTATTTATGAACTTGGATAAAAAGAAACGCGCGCGCACGCACACACGTGCACAATTTTATCAATGGTTCATTCTAACTGAATGACCCTGGTGTACAATGGAGCACCCCTCCTTTTACCACATACCCTGAAGTTCCATAATCTATTCAGTAAACATGCCTGTGCCAGTCGCTGTTAGGGATTATCATTTGCATTTAAAGTTTAGTATAAAATTTTCTTATTAAAGCCTGACTTGCTTATACTTAAGCAATCAAATAAGACTTCAACACTCATTAGACAGTAGCTGGATCTGCTTTCTCTTCTAATTCCTTCTCTCTGGAGACAACTACTCTATTTTTAGCTATGTACTCTAGTAATTGTTTTTATCTAAGTAACAACTTCTAGTACTATTTCTTGCTTTATCTGTTCTAAATACTATTCATTCCTATTTTCTATTTAAAAATGATAGTATAGTTCTCTTCTTCCTTGGTTCTTTAATAAAGGAGTATTACCTTCATCTTTCCAATGAAATTATATAACCATTTTAACTTAAATCAAAGTTTGTTTACATTTCTATGAACATATACCTATTCATCATAGATAATGAACCACACATTATCTTCTGTTTTATTTACTTTATAACATAAATTTTTTCTCTGAAATTAAAAATTCCTTTGGTACATAAGCTCTAGAGCTTAATCTCCAACACTGAAAAAATCCTTTAAATTTTTTTTATTGATTTTCAATTTTCTACATACACAATATTAAGCCATCACAATCCTTTAGCAGAGCTGCTGTTCTGTCCCCCAAGGTCTATGTTACAGTGCCATCTGTCATAGAGATGCCTGTACTCTTTCCCTCCTGCCTCCCTGCTCCTTGAGCAACCACGCAGCTTTCTCCTGGGCGTGGCCACTCCTCTGGCACATCTCTCCACTGTGTCCCTTTAATGCTGTGCTTTTCCCGCTTTCTTTGGGTTTTTAAACTTTTCTTATATTCAAGTACAAAGAACTATTTATTTTTAACTTATGTGTGTAAATGTTTTGCTGGCAGGTATGTATGTGCACAACATTTGTACAGTGCCGGTTGAGGGCAGCAAACAGTTTCTGATTATCTGGAAATGTACTTAAAGCTGGTTGTGAGCCACCATGTGGTGCTGGGAACCAAACCTGGGCACTCGAAAGAGTAACACGTGCCCATCACTGCTGAGCCATCTCTCCAGCTTCGTGTTCCAGTTCTGACTATTTTCTCTAATGAGTCATTTTCCTATTCACTAATCCCTTCCTATACTTATTTGATCTATCATCACACGCATCTACTGATTTCTTAAACTCAGTTATTTTGTCAATTCTAGAATTTCCATTTGGTGTGTTTGAAAATATGGATGCCAGTTTAGATGAAAGTCTTTATCTTGCCATCCCTTTCTTCACATTGTAATGAAAGATATTTAAATCTGTTTCTGATAACTCTAATATGAGTGTATTTCTATTTTATATTTTCGTTTCTCTGCTTTGGATTCATTTATGGCTTGTCTGATTTTTTTTTAACCGAATGTTGGACATTGTAAATTAAAAATAATTGAGGTTCTGGGTGATTTTTATATTTTTCCAGACAGATTCCTTTCCTCATTTAGGAAGAGATTCCTTGCTTTGGTCCATTTGGTAACAGTTTATTTCTATGTTCTTCTTAACCTTAGGAAAACAATATGGGTATTTTATTTTTTTAACCACGTTTGGGTTTCCCAAACCACAAAGTTTGATACAACCACACCCCTTTCAGAGAGAGCAATGGGGCCTCACAGTGCTAGGATAGTCAGAGCACACACAGTTTGGTGAAGGCATAATTGGTCTTGAAGCATTTCCCCTTCTGCGCCATCCTGGCCCAGCAAACCCTGGCTGCCCTGATCATGTCCAGTGATGTGAATGCTGTCCTATTCTAGTTTTCAGCTTTCTCAAGTGGAATGCTTGAGAGGCGTGCCCACAGCAGTAGACACTAATAGTTACTTTATATTTTTTAAAAGTAAAAAAAAAAATTTTTTTTTGAGAGCTAGTGTCATTTTCTCTTTGTTTTGATGGTCAGTATGTTGTTTTCATAGCTGCATACTTTGTCATGATCTCTCATTCATGACACCGTTTGGAAACTCACAATTTTCAGGCCTTAAACAGTGTTCCTGCACTGCTTTCCCTTTTCTGTAACTGTTGATACTTTGATATTGGGCCTCCTGAATGGATCCCTTAATTTTTAACATTGTCCCCTCTCATTTCCATGCCAGTGTCCTTCCGCCTGGGCTAGCTGGTTCATTGAATTCAGAGAAGATTCTTCCAATCTGTTGTCCTGGGGCCACAGTGTGACAGCTGATTTTCTGACAGTCAAGTGAGGAAAGGGTTGGGGGAAAGGCTGCTCAGACCGAAGCTTCTCTGCAATGTTCCTGTCTTCATGTTGGGGCTCGGTCCATGCTTTAGCCATTCCTTCTGCCCTCACTACAGAGCTTCAAGAGTTCACTGTCTCTAGAAAGTACCACGATTAATGGAGGAAGACAGCCTGCTGTTTCTGTCTCACCCCAAACCCTTATTCGGCAGGGCTTGCCACTGGCCATGTGGGGAGTTTCCAAGTCTTGTATGTTTTATATTTCCCTGAAATGTCAGGACAACCCATATAGTTGCTTCTTGTGCTTCTAAATCATGTCCTCAGCTCTTGTCTCAGTATTTTTCCTTCCCATTTTTGTTGTCTTTGTGGATATGCTATTTCTTACTTTTGTTCTATAAAAAACATCTAGACTTTTAGGGAAAGAAACATAAAACAGGTGTGTTCAGTTCACCATATCTCACTGGAATTTTCAGGTGCATTATGTACATCGAAAGAAACTTCCACAGCAGGTATTAATATAGGTGAGTGAAATGTAGAAGTAACAGGAAATGACAGAGTTAGAATTAAAATTCATTCTATCTGAGACAAAGGTCCTTATTTTGAAAATACCTTCCCCCCCTTTAACTTTAAATATCTAAGTTTTATCTGAAAGTATGAGGAATCCACAATTTTCCAAAGCCAAGTAATTCATGAAATTAAAATAAAATTACAATATACACTCACTCACTTTCTTATGTTGTCCTGCAAAAAGTCAATTATAGTTTTAAAAAGCCTATTTTAATTTTATCACTTCATCTTTCATTGTAGTCTTTTGTTTTATATTTGAAATTATTAAGTTTCCCCTGGAGAAATTTTGATCTAATTGAAACTTTTCTCTAAGTTAGGATTATACTCCCTAAAATATCGCAGATTTTTTGTTTTATAGAGAATAATGTTTTTGTTTAACCCTTGAGTTATTCGTCGGCAGAATCTGAAGGTGAACAGAGAGTTTCTTATTGTGTTTCTCTTTAGGCTTTCCCAGAATTACTTTCTGCTTCCAGTTGGCCCAGTTTCTGGACACTCTTGTTAAAACAACCCCATACAGAATGATTCAGTTTTTATTATCAGAAACAAGTAAGATCCTAGGAAGCAAGGAAGAGCTGTTGCAAAAGACAACTTACACAGTTTGCCACAAATGGGATACTTAATGACTGGGGAGTCTCTGCAAAATATCTCTGTGTCAGAATGTAGCGTCTTGTATATTAAAGAAAGGGAAAAAGCCCACTGCCTAGAAGACATCCCCCAGGGGGAAGCGGAGTAATGAGCATTCGTAGTCATTTCAAGCATTTCTTTTCATTCTATTTAAAAGGAGCGTGTTAGCCGGGCAGTGGTGGCGCACGCCTTTAATCCCAGCACTTGGGAGGCAGAGGCAGGCGGATCTTTGCGAGTTCGAGGCCAGCCTGGTCTACAAATTGAGTCCAGGACAGCCAGGGCTACACAGAGAAACCCTGTCTCGAAAAACCAAAAAAAAAAAAATAAATAAAAAAATAAAAAAATAAATAAATAAAAGGAGCGTGTTAATCTTTTGAATTGTCATCTACGTTCAGACAATAGCCACTATGTTTGTACTTTGTTTCTACAGGCATGATAGTTTATATTTGTTAAATGGTTACTGAAGAGCTAGTCTACCTTCATCTTAGGCCTATTTTAGTAAAGACAAACTAGACTTATTCCTGTTTATGATTAAACCTCTGTTTCTCAAGAATTGGGCTATGCCCTCCCTTAACCTGTAAACTTAACTACAAATGGTTCTGTACTGTTTGTTCCAGAAAGCAGCAACCGTGTCATTGTTTCAAAATCATCTTGCAACCCGACCTTTGTTTCAAAAAGTTGTTGACTACCCTGTTATGACTACGTGTTAAGACTACTTTGTTATGACCATCTACAATTATATGTTTGTTTTGGGAGGTCATTATGACTAAATTGTTATGATTGTGTTCTGCTCCTGTAACCCTGCCTATTTTTCCTGACAAATTCCCCATTTGGAAAGCCCCTATCCCTCAACTATAAAAAACTTGTCTTTCTCACCTGCAATGCTGATCTCTTGAACCTAACTTTTTGGGAGAGACAGTCCATTCACATGAATGAAAGACTTGCTTTAATTAATTTGCCTATGAGGATTTGGGTCTGTGCTCTTTCCCCTCAAATCCTTAGGATTAACATTATAAGAAAAATATTCAGATGACCAGAGACCAACGTAGAAACATTTGATAGGGTACAATGTTTAAATTGAGAAGGAATTATACCCCAGCCAAATTGTTTAATTGATCTTTATTATCTCATTTCTCTTAAACTTCCACATTATTGCTGGCTTAAAGAGTAAAGTTAATTTTATTTTGTTAGCAGTATACAAGAGTTTTGGACTTAATTTCCAAATTTTTATCCCTAGGAATTTTCTCTCACCCATCAAATCCACAGCATTCACTTGCCCTATTGCTTCTGAATAGTGTGCACATTCATTTTCCTTGACTTTTCTTGCACACTTGCATTCTGTTCTCTCTCCCCTGTCCCTCCGTGTGTCTCTGTCTCTCTCTCTCTGTCGATCTGTGAAAAGCTCTTTGTCTCTGTCTCTCTGTCTCTCTCTCTCTGTCGATCTGTGAAAAGCTCTTTGTCTCTCTCTCTCTGTCTCTCTCTCTCTGTCGATCTGTGAAAAGCTCTTGTCTCTCTGTCTCTCTCTCTCTGTCGATCTGTGAAAAGCTCTTTGTCTCTCTCTCTCTCTGTCGATCTGTGAAAAGCTCTTTGTCTCTCTCTCTCTCTCTGTTGATCTGTGAAAAGCTCTCTGTCTCTCTGTCGATCTGTGAAAAGCTCTTTGTCTCTCTCTGTCTCTCTCTCTCTGTCGATCTGTGAAAAGCTCTTTGTCTCTCTCTCTCTCTCTGTCGATCTGTGAAAAGCTCTTTGTCTCTGTCTCTCTCTGTCGATCTGTGAAAAGCTCTTTGTCTCTCTGTCGATCTGTGAAAAGCTCTTTTCTATTGTTTCTTTCATTTGATTCTACTGATTACTGTTAGGGAAGAATGTGATGATGACATTATATAAAATTACACCAAATAAACGTGGTTTTTCTGAAAATGGGAGATATATATTAATATTTTAATTTTTACAATGGGGGTTCTTTAGAGGAAGAAATGTTGAAAAAGCTTTGATGAGACCCTAGTGATCAGTCCAGAGCCTGAAACAACATGTGGTTTTGTTGTGGGTGTCTTAAAGCAAGATGGTCATATTTGATACAGTCTCTGTGATGTCCTATTGGCTGTAGATACCAGAACACAAAAATTCTTAAAAAGGCAGCTGATTAAAAGGAAAAAATAGTGAAATACCAGCTGAGTGAGCAACTAGTGGAAAGAAACATACTGAAGAATTTTCTAGAAACAAGTAAGCAAAGAGAAATCTTTAAATCACGAAAGAACAATGATGCAAATATAGTATAAACCACTCCAGCAAGAGCAATTTCAAACAGCCAACTCTCGCTAAGAGTTTAGAAATTGGACTGTCCAGGCAGCCAGTTATCTGTCATTTTTCAGTTTTGGAAGCTGCTGTCTCTGTACTTCCTGTACAATCAGACATATTTATCCTTCTGAGGTCTCTGATGTGGTTGAAGACTACATAGTTATAGTCTCACAGTTAAATTTCAAGTTGTTTAGGAATTAAAAGGATGTTCTAGGCCGAAGAAGATGTTCTTAAGTTGGTAGTGCAAGTTAGGATGGAAATTGAGAAAGGTATAGAACTTTAAACTCATGAAGATAGATGGATAAGAGAGTATTGATGTTGGTTGTTGGGTATGTGTGGACTGGACATTTGAAATGTATGTTGTGCCTTGTAATTTTCATAATTGTGGCCTAATTATTAAAAAAAAAAAGAATTTTGAGTTCTGGGAGAAGGGGGAGAAGGTGGGAGGGTGGGACCGGGAGGGGTGGAGGGAGGGGATTGTGTTGGAGATGTAACTTCAAGTAATAAATAAACATTAAAAAAAAATAAAAACAAGAGGAGAAAAATAAAAGCATAGGAAAGAATAGCTTCAAAATGACTTTATTTTCAAAGATTTTAACCATACAACATAGTGATAAAGAAGAACGAATTCTGCCTGCACCCAAAGATGAGTCCAGTAGAGATGAAAACTATAAATGTCAGAAAAAGAGAGCCATAAGCTACTGATGCAGCTGGAAAAGAAATCCAGTCCCTTTGGAGGACTGATGTCCCTGATGGTGTGTTACTTCCCTCTTTTTCATTGTGTAAGTTCTGTTGATAACACAAGTTCAAACTTGGGTCTGCTCTTCCTTACCTCACAAGTGTTTCCCTCAGGCTTCTTTATTTAGTCTGGCAGTAATAAATTTGTGTGGCCCTCTGCTGACATGCTTGTGAAGACTTCTTATTGCTGAGCTCCTACTGGGGAGGGAGATGTCAAACACTATAGGAAACAGAAACACTGAGGAATATTGCAAGTAACTTGTAGCTCAGATGATTAGAATAAGACATAGAAAGATACAGTATAAACAGATGGCTGTGAGTACCTCCCACATATCAGGGTCCAATAAATACTCTATGAAAGAAGGGAAAAATACAATTGTGAGTGCTGGAAGAAATTGTTCCAGAGTTGATGGGTACACCCAGACAATTAGTAAAAATAGCCCCTGTCAAGTCCTTGTGACTGTTCCAATTCATAACACACCTTTAGAAACCAGATAGTTCCTTCAATTCACTCATTAGGCTCAGAGACAGTAAATATCTTGTCCAAGATCTTTATTGCCAGTCATACAATGACATTTTATATACTGGAATTAGTTTGTCCAAGTCAATTCATTTAAATGAATAACCAGTGAGGAAAAACTGAAGTTCAAATCTGTCTATAGATCTCCTTTGTCAGGTAGCAAGCTTTGAACAAAGCACGTGAGGTCAGGATGTTCCTCCACTGACCTCTGTATAGACAGGCTCCTGTAGAGACGGCTTAGAGTAACGTCTGTACTTTGCTTCTCTAGTAGACCAGTTTTTCTACACATTCCACAGCCAGTGGTCCATGAGGAAAAAACTTGGGCCCCAGCTCATTTTCCTCCAGTTCTTTCTGCAATTCCTCTGCCCTCCATGGTATTCTCTGGAATTCTGTCTCAGTCTCCAATCGGTAACTGAGTAACCAAGTCCTAGGTGTTTGGAGTTACTCTGTCTGAACTTTTTTTTTTTTTTTTTGCTACTGCTGAGGATGCCTGTGTCAGAGTCTCATTTTCCTTTCTGGTACTATCCATTTGTTTCCATTCCCATCACTGCTATCTCTCTGCAAGTCAACCTCAGCCGTGCAGCTGGAGTCATTACCCTTGACTGAAAAACTGCTGCCCTAGGGGAAAAGAAATCTCTTTGCTCCCACAAATTCATTCACCACCTGAATGCTGATAAGCTGCAAATTTCAATAGACAGCCAGATTCAGAGTTTCCACACTGTCTCTGGCTCAGTAAACTCCAGTATCTTTGCAGTGTCTCTGACCTCCTCACTTTACTACATTGGTACGAGGTCTCCTTCCTTCACAGCTCTTCCTTCTGTGCATCACTTGCATTCTAACAAACACTGATCTGCTTGTCTCATACTTTTGCAATAGTCAGAAGCACCATGGAAGCCTTGAGGGGTGCCTTCTATCTCGCTGCTCTGTGCCCACTCTGTTTTCCACTTCTAGTATGTTTTCTTTCCAAACACTTTCTATATATCTTTAGTTTTCAAACTTTTATGCCCCCCTTTTATTTATTTATTAGCATTTTAATATCTCTGAATTCATATTTTTATAGTTGATTTCTGCCTCCCCATCCTTTTTCAAAGCAAGCTGTCAGGATTGTATTGAGGGACTCATACATGCTGGGCCAGACACATTACCCATGAGCTGCACCTCAGCCCTTTTCCAAAAATTATTAAAATTTATCTCTCTCTCTCCTCTGGTTGTGTGTGAGTGTGTATGTGGAGGTCAGAATACAACATCAGTATTGGCCCTTGTTTCCTATCTTGTTTTAAACAGGATGTTCTGTCATAAATCGCTGTATATGACAGGCTTGCTGGCCCTCAACACCTCGGGGATCTACTGGCCTAGTTTGTCTCTCTCTAGGAACTTTGGGATTACTTACTATGGTACCCCAATGTACCTGGGTTTTAGAAACTCAGATTCAGATTCTTCTGCTTGCACAACAAACACTATCCATCGAGTATCTCTTACAACCTTACAATCTGTTTTTAAACACAGGTTGAAAGACACTTGTTTTTAATGTTGGACATGGCAGTGCATTTTATAGTAAGTGAGATATGAAACACGGTAGCAGAGAAACTCATCTTTCTGCGTGTGCTGCTGCCATGCTTTAAATCTCAATAATTTCCCGTTGTTCCAGAACAAACAGGACCACCTTAGCGTGTCCACAGCATCCTGTATGGCCGCTCTGCTCCTTGCTTACTGTACAGAAACATTTTGTGCTACTTGCCTAGTAAGCTGCCTTTTGTGCACATTCACCCAGTGACTAACTCATGGGGATCTACCATGTGCTAGGTGCAATGATCCCCCAATCAGCCTAGCTTCTGTGCTCATTGTACGCACTGTTCCGAAGGAGCCCTACCCCCAACACACACACACACACACACACACACACACACACACACACACACACACACACACAGCACACACACACACACACACACACACACACACACACACAC
>CAJQZJ010027982.1:9116824-9136899 GCA_907164525.1 Lophiomys imhausi | reverse complement strand
CACACACACACACACACACACACACACCACACACACACACACACACACACACTGAATCTGCTCTTCTACTTCTCAGCTTTGGACTCTTGGACATGCCAGTCTTCCTCTTGGGGAAGGCTTGCTTTGTTCACCTGACCACTCCTTCCTCCTGCTCCTTCAGAGTTTATTTTGCACAGCATCCCCTGAATCCATCAACATATCCAGCACTCCTGCTCATCAGCACAGGGCTTGGTTCCCCAGCATGTCTTCCACACCATCAGGATTGAAGCATGGGATTATTTTTGCATAACTCAACAGTGTGCATGCTAGCCCCTTATTTTAATACCTGGGCCACATTATGTCTTTTCTAAAATTCATGGAATGAATTATGATAAATGGAATTATGAACCTGGAGGTACTCTGAATTTTCTTCTATTTGAATGTTTTACTAAAAAAAACATCATATAAAAGTGAACCCTTAGTCTCCAGGATTACAAGAAAGTTTTAGGTTGACAATGAAAAAGAAACTACACAATCATTTTCAAGTTATGATGCATCGATCTTGATGTTTCCTCCTCAAAATAATTGTAATTATACTCTTGCATCATAATTTCCATTATGATCAATAAATACACTGGTTCAAACTCTGTAGTAGATTTGCGTAGTAGATTTGTGCTCTGACAGGCTAGATTGCATTCCTTTTCTGCTCCACTGTGTTTAAAGCTCTTTGTCCCTAGCCTTGAAAATGTGCTGCCTTTGTCCTGCATGGATTAGCTCAGTGGGGAATATTTATAAAGTATCTGCAGATTCATCTCCTCCTGGTGAGCTCACCCTGCCCTCAGACATTGCTTCTTCTTTTGCTTTTCTGCAAACATAAGTCCAGTTATATTTTGAGGAAGCAATTCAGAAAGAAGTACACTTTTGTCACTTTAAAATCCAACGTGTTTTCACTAGAACTCAAAGCAATCTTACTGTCCTTTCTTTGTTCTAGACACACATTTATACGATTACTTCAAGTAATTGCCATTATATTCATAGTAGCATAATCTCTGTGTTACCCATGAAAAATTTGAGAAATAGAAAAACAACAACAAAAATCCTTACCCTTGATATGCTCCACAATAAGTAAAGAAAGACTCAAAGCTTTGGGTTTTTGAGTTGTTGAATTTTGCTTCTCCCATTTTTAGTAACATGTCCTCAAATCCCTGGATGAAAAGGCCATAGAATTTGAAATGTTATTACGACAACCTATGGGAACACACTACCTCAACACATGTATAATCAAAAGGGAAATTCTTGTAACTACAATCAGATTCAAAGATCTTGTGATATAAGCCAACCCCTGTGGGGGTATTATTTCCAAACATAACAGGTTGACATTATATAATTACACACTGCTGGATATTGAAATATCAAAAAGGAGTGCTCACAGCACACTGTTATGAATATTCACATTCATCCACATATTTTTAGAGAATTATTTCTAGTTATGTATTACAGACTTTAGCAAGATTTGGTGATTTATTTAATATCAATATTAGTGTCTTAGCAAGCATAGGGAGGCTTCATTCTGAGACTCACCTCTACTCACTGAGAAGGCCCTGAGGTTAAGCTTTTCTTATTCCACACTTGTGTTTTTTTTTTTTTATTTTTTCCGAGACAGGGTTTCTCTGTGTAGACCTGGCTGTCCTGGACTCACTTTGTAGACCAGGCTGGCCTCGAATTTGCAAAGATCTACCTGCCTCTGCCTCCCAAGTGCTGGGATTAAAGGTGTGTGCCACCACCACTCGGCAACACTTGGTTTTTAAAATAGACACTCCAGCCATATGCACAGCTGATCATTATATACCCCATACTAAACACACCCAATTCCTGTAATTTATATTTCCAATCTCCTAATTTTTACCTTTATTGTTCTTTTCATGCTTGACGATAGCATTGCTTATCTTTAAATCAGTTCTCCTTTGGCTCCATCTTACCACCCACTTCCACATTATATATCTCTTGCAGAAGTGATGAGGGCTTACGGGTCTTAATTTATGACTTTCTTTTCCCACCGTTTTCAGTGGCAAATCCCTCCCATTTAACCTCTGGATTGTAACCAGAATTTACCTTTCTCCTTTTTAAAGGTTAGCTTTCTAGTATTTCATTCCTTTCCCCTTTGCATCACATTTTTGGTTTATGTAGTGCACATTGAAATTATTGTTATAGGCATTTAGGCCCCAGATGCCATGTTTCTTCAGTCTTCTGTCTCATTCTGAGGTTGGTCAGCTGGGTGATCTTGAGGCTACTTACCACTTTGTTATGTAGGAATCATCTAGTTTCGACTTTTGCATTTCTCTTCCATCTCTTTTATAAATAGACTGGGTAACTGTAACTCTGGGGCATATATTTCATTCATAGTTTTTGTTTTATTTTATTTTGGCACAGAGTTTCTCGTTGTCACCCTGGCTATCCAAAGACTCACTTTGTAGATCAGGCTGGCCCTAGACTCAGAAATCCTTCTTTGCTTGCCTCCCAAGTGCCATAATATTTATTTTAGGGATATTTCAGCAACAAGCTGACTGCATGTACCATGTATAATAAACAGAGAAACTACTACATTCATCATTACAAAAGTCAGTGAGTCAGTCCACCAATAGAAGTACCTGATGGTAGGGCAGACTACCTAGTTAAGGAAGATTTAGGTGTGTGCATGCTTATTGAAGGTGCTGGGGGGATGGCTCAGTGACAAACTGGCATTCTTTCAGAGGACTGGATTTGGTTCCCAGCCCCGCACAAGGAGTAGCCCATAACCCTTGTAGTTCAATGACTCTAATGTGCTCTTCTGGCCTCTGTAGGCAGCTCCCTGCCATGCAACATCTACACACATAAAACAGCAGCAGCAGCAGCAGCAACACTCAGTCTGGAGAAACCACTCAGTGGCTAGGTGCAAGTGCCGCTCTCACAGATGACCTATGTATGTCTGGTTCGTAGCACCAAGGTCACGTGGCTCACAGCTGACTGTAACTCCAGCTGCAGGGGATCCAGCACCCCATTATGAACCTCAGGGAACATGTATCCAGGTGTACCCCCATAATTAAAAACAATAGAAATGAATCTTTAAAAAGTGTGACCCAAAACTGTTCTTGGTAATTTTGAGAACATCCACACAATTGTAACTTATACGAGCTTAGCCTTAACTACTGACTCTGTCTCTCCTTGGAACTTTCTTGATCTCTCTTTCTGTTACAGGCTGAGACCCCAGATAGTAGCATACCTGATGAAAGTCAAATTATTGCTTCTTTGATTCCCAACAGGGGCACAGTAATGACTACAGCAGGCTCTGAATAAACTAGAGTAGTAGTGTGTAAAAGACCTAAGCTAACCTGCCTTGTTTGTTTGTCTGTTATTTTAATAAATCCTACTCAGACAGTCTTAATTTATGGGAACATTGACTAGCCTTTAAAAAATTGTATAAGTGTTTTATGATGCAATTTGTGACAGCAGTCATTATCTCTCAGCAGAAGTAAAATGGGAAAATCTTGTTATCACTAGAATACTGGGCAAGAGTGAAAATTAGCTTGAGTAGAAAACGACACACAAATATGCTGGAGCTGCACATAAGAGCTCTTCTGTAGCTCATCAAGTCTGCTCTTCACACCCTTTATTGCCTCTTTGGGGTGTTGGTATTCATGAGTAAAAATATTACTTTAAAAACAAAACAAAAATTTCTTTGCTTTAATTAGGCAAAATGAAACCCTTCTGTTACAATTTATATTATTAAAATTTTGACATTTCATAATGGCATACAAGAAATTCTATTTTTTAAAACGTCTTATATTAGAGCAGCATCTTAAAATGAAGATTGAATTTTTGTGATTACTATTTGATACAAAAATTATGGTGTAATGAAATTATTTTGGTAGTCCCTTGTTCTATTTTAAGTACTCATCAACCTCTGGGGTGGTACACAATCCAGGACGATGTAACCTTAAAAAGGTAATTACTATTATTGAAAATTACACATATAATAGAATATAATACATAATATAATAATAATTGCTATTTCTGTGGAGTCTTGATCATGAAACAGTAAGTTTATCCATATCCAAACAATTGAAGAGACTTCTCTAATCCAAGGCTCCAAGAACACCACAGAACTGTAGAGGATGATGGAATTCAACTCAATAACAACAAACTTTCAGGTCCCAAAGAAATTTGGAACAAAAGATTAACCATGGTGTCTGTTAACATGCCAAAGCGCAGACTGGTAGCCTGGCTCCATGTGGTGTTCCCTCTCAGCTCTTCCCACCCCATCCTGGATCCTAAACCTTTTCAGCCTAGGGGCTTTGTTTCTTTTCCCCAGCTTCTGATTCTTTAAAAGCAAACAAACAACAACAACAACAAAAAAAACCCTGCCATTTTCCTTGAGCTCTCTTAGGCCTCCCCACTTGACTTGTTCCTCTCTAGGCCCTCTCTCCTTTGCTCCCTGTCCTCATTCATTCATTTCTCCCCCCCTCTCTGTCTCTCTCTTTGTCTCTCTCTCTTTTTCTGGTACAAGCTGTGATCTAGCTGTTGTTTGTTTATAACTGAGGAATGGTTGATAAGTTGGTGTGGTAAAGGGCACTCCTTCACACTTAATATGTATTATATATTTAAATATAGCTGATAGGCCCTTTTTTGTATACTTTTCTTGCATCAGAGCCTTTATTAAATTTTTGAAATATTCTGTTAAAATGCTCAATGTTTAACTCAATGAATACATTCTTCCTAAAATATTTTTAAAATTTAATTTTGTAAAGGGAATGACTGTTTTATATTCTAGTTTTTCTTCTTCTATAGAAAGCATTCTGGGCATGTGTTTATTCTCCAGATATTTATTGAGCACTTTGTTACGCAGACATTATGATAGAGATCATGAATATAACAGCTGATTAAATACCACTATAGCCTGAAGGAAACTTGTATTTTCATGGAGAATACAAAACAACCAAGATCATTGCCATGTCATAAAAACATGGGGCTGGGATGTATCATGAAAGATAAGGTAGTGTATAGGGAAGGGATGGAGCATAGTTTTCCTGGGTGAAAGGGACTTTTGTGGAGAAGAGAAAGAGAAATTGAACCCTGGGACATGAGTAAAATTCACAGGGCTCAAGTTGCAAGGAAGAATTCCTCCTGGAACAAAGGCAGCAAGCTGTTCTGTGGGGAGGGGGATGGAGTGAGGACAGCAGTTAGGATTGAACCCTGGTACATGTTCTACCACCAAGCTATATGGCCTAGCTCAGCATTCTCATTAAACTGAATAGACTTCCTCATGAAACTTACACCATCAAGTGGAGATACGTGGACCGTTCTCATTGCTGGCAGCTTGGATTTTAATGAGATATCACTCACATTCAATAGAATGAGTTCTAATCTACTGAGAACAGAACATACAAAACTAATAGTTCTATTCATTAATACATTGGATAATAAAGATTGGGGGTAACATAATTGTTATAGGAGTTTGGGGCTGCAATCAACAACAACAACAACAACAAAAATACAAGTTAAATGATATAAATAGGAAACACAAAATATTCCAGGAGTAAGGAATAGTCTTCTTAATACTGCTGATATGAAATGTTCTGATTTTTCTTTTCTTTTTTTAAAATTATTTATTACACATGAGTGTACGTGTCTGTGTGTGAATGTGTGTGTCTCTGTGTGTGTGTGTGTGTGTGTGTGTGTGTGTGTGCATGAGGACAATTTTTGGTAGTAATTTCTCTTCTTCTACCACATGGATCCCAGGAAACAAACTCAGGACATCAGACTTCCCTGGCCCTACATTTTCTGTTTTACCTGACAAAAACTGAATACCTTTATTTATAGGGTATAATATGATGGATGTTTGTATACATATTTACATTGTGGAATGATTAAACGCAAGCTAATTTAAATACTATCTCTCATATTTATCATTTTTTGCCTCAAGGACATTTGAAATTTAATCTTTAAACAGTTTTGAAATATCCAATAGTATAATCATTGCAATGACTGTTCTACACACAGATCACTAATGAAAAGTTTTCCTATTGAGCAGAATTGTTGCATTCTTTTATCAATGGCTTCGTTTTCTATGTCCATCTCACTGGAAGGCCCTGGTAATATCAATCTATTCTCTATTTCATTGAGTTTGACCTTTGAGGATTCCACATGTATCTGAGATAATGTGAATTCCTGGTTCATATTCATCAGCCTCTATCAGTGTATAGAATCAGTGCATTCCATCAACTTGATCAGTATAACTTAGGACATGTCATGTAATACCCAGGACAAAAGGCAAGACCTACTTAATGGTAATGTTCCTTACTGAGTGAAGAAGTTCTGTCAAAGAGTGGCATAAGCTTGGAAAGGCAGCATAGATACATATGGAAAACCATAGTTCTACTGGGGTAGATGGAGGGAAGTCATTATTGAGTAGGCAGAAAACATTGTGCCCAACCAACTTGTTCGCTTCTTCCTGGCTCTTCATTTCAAATGGTAAGCAGTATCTTGACCTAGAGAAGGGAATTTTCAACAGTTAGGGCATAAAGGGCATGATCTTAGTCAATTCTAACCCTTTGAACTGTGTTTGGATTGGTAATTAAGGGGAGACAAAGTCAATGTTGAGCTCTGGAAACCATTGCTTCATAATTCCCCCTCTTTCCTTCCTGAACTGTAGCTACAAATTTCTGCATTGGTTTCTGTGGCTTACATTTACCATAGAGTAGAAAGGAATTGTAGGCATTTATTTTGCTGTAAAAAGTATTTTTAGATGTTTGTGGGCTGTGTATCAATTACTATATAACATAGAATTAGGAAGGAATGTGCAAAATATATTTAGCAACTGCTGATAATATTTTAAGAACATTTGATTCTGACACATGGTATATAATTTATAGAGATGCAGGTTATATCATTAAAAGGTTATATATTGGGAAACTTACAAAAAAATTTTTTAGCAAAAATACTTTCTTGAAACACAGACTAAGGAATGGTCCCTCACAGAAAGAAATGTGCTATAATTGCGCCGGTTTTTCTTTTCTTGACTGTTCATTCTTCTTTTTTATTTTCTACCAAGAATAATTGGATGCTTATGATAGACAGATGACTGAACCAGGAGAGACGAATGTCAATTGGATGCTTGACCCTTATTTTTTATTGAAAACTATTCTTGCCCTCTGGCCATGTAAGGGGGAGTGATGTCTTGCCAGAGGCTGGACAAAGATGAACACATTCATCTGTGGAAGTGGCGGTGCACAACTGTATAAACAAATGCAAAGGATTTGTTTTGGAAGTCTGTTCAAGGAAAACTTTCATGGACATAGGGAGAATAACAATAGTGAAAATAGTATGATACACTAATTTTCACTCAAGGTTTGCCCAGTGCTGTTTTTTTCAGAATATTTCCTGTACATTATCTCATGTCGTTGAGTAAATATGCTATGAATGAAAATGGGTAATAGAACTTTTTCACTGATTAGGAAATCAAGACAGAATAAAGTTAAATGAAAACCACATTCAGAAACTAAAACTTTTTTTTTCCTTTTCATTGTGTGGTTTCTAGTAAAATATAAAAAAAAATTTCCCCCTGTTCCCTTTTCTTGTGGGGAGTGAGGAGAAAAGAAAGGAAAGCACAGTGTGAGAGAAAATCCTAAGAAAATCTGCTTGTTACACTAAACACACACCCTCAGTTTCTGAAGAGCACACATTCACATGCTCAGAAGGTCCTGCTGATGGCATCTGGGCACGATTATAAGGGCAATGTCAAGCATTCTTAAGGATCCTGGAGATGGACTGTTGTCAGTTTTCATCGTTGGTTTGCTCATCAGGGGCGGCTCATATACCCTGTTTTAATCTAGCCAGTCCTCCTCAGTATATTTCCCTGTCTTTGCTCCCTAACCTAATCTCACACCTGACCTGAGTGGTTGGGGCCTCACTGTTGCCTGTTCTCTAGCAAGGGGCCCTACTGTGAGACTACACATGCCCAGTGGGCCCCTTCACAACTAGGGGAAGGGAGATTGCTGAGAGTCCTTGAAATCATGTGTGTCACCTGATGGCTACTCACTCCTGGAATTCCTCCAGACATAATCTTAAGAATTTGATGATTGGCATATTGTTGACTACAGGTAAACAGCATAAGGAACTACTGAATTTACTGTTAAGAGTGACTATGCGATATGATTTTGTGTTTTCTGAATACAAGATAGAAATCTGAGTATGATATACCTTTTGACAGCTGCTGATAACATCTGAGAGACAATTTAATTTGTCTGCAACTAAAGCAGAAAACAAAAGTGAAAAAAGAAGTAAAGAAAGAGTCAAGATCAGTCTCCTTGTCTATTCAATGGATACCAGCGAGGGTGAATCGCCTGAAGGAGCTTGGCACCTAGTTAGCAAGTTTTCTGAGTGAGCCGAGACCTTGGCTGCTCTACACCACTACACTTGTTGAAAATAAGAAACACACACACACACACACACACACACACACACACACACACACACACACGGCTCATGAGGATGAACTATCATGAAGAATCTCACATAATACTTACAAGCCATCTTTGATCTGGATGTTTGAGAGAGCTTTAAGTGTGTCCTCAGGACACCTTTCTTGCCCCTTTGGGTGACAGAGAAGCATCAATTTAAAAGAGAATGGAAACCGACACAGTAGTGAGCTGCTCACTGTCTTCTTCTGGATACGGAGGCCATGTTTCTCAGTGGCAAAACACTCGATCCGTGCCCCAAACAATCTTTTTCTAGTTCTGTATAAATTATCTGCCTGGCAAAATGAAGACTAAAGCTGCGAGCAAAAATACACTTCTGTGGGTGTAATTGTATTTCTGGCCAAATAGAATTTGGACTTCTTCCATTAGGAGGAATACCTGGTGGCCGTACTAACTTCAAAACCCAGAGCTGTCAACAAACAGAAAAGTCCTGTCTGAGCAGCAGGATCAGGGAAGGAATGGAGAGATGGGGAAAACAGACAGGGCTTCAGAGAACTCAACCCAAAACCCTGTAAAGGGAAATGACCTGGGGAGGGAACCTTTCCTCAGGGCTGGCCTCATTTCCTCTTGTCTTATCTGGAAACACCAAGCATGAGGATGTGAAAAGACTGGAATCTCTGCCACCATTCCTTCTTCCTCTTGAAGTCATTGAGCACTTCTTGAAGTCCTCTTTCTCATCTTTCTCACAGCAGCTCTAGTCATACTGGTCCTTGCTGTTGTGAACTGTAGGTTTTTTCCCCCAAGGGGGAAGAAACAACAATAACAAAAACTAGATCTAAATTGAATATTCTACAAGGTGGATTAAAATTTCACAATTATAGGAGCTGGAATGTTGCAGATTAAGTACCAAAATTACCTTGAATTATTCTTAGTAACACAGGTAGTCGCTTATTACTTACCTCTGTATGTAACATAGTGTCATCTCAACTGTTAGTTGAAATCTTTTGAATATATTGATCTAGCGAGTCACTAACTTCCATCATCCCCAAAGCTAAGCATGCCATCTGGTAGCATCAGAAACATGTAGTAGAGATTTCTTCACCTTGCGGTGACCCAGTTACTTGCTGTCCTCATGAATATATTTGGTAAGCACAATGATTTATGGTTTTCTTTTGACCTATGATCATAAAAATTCACATAACTTCTATACCAGAACATGCCATTTAGGATAACCTGTGGCTGTCATCACTAATATTTAGCCCAGGGATTAAGGCCAACAGCTGACAAGTGTGACCTCATAAAAGCAAAAATCTCTGACACACACAGCAAAAAGAAACAATGAATGAAGTGAAGAGGAGGCCCACAGTATGGGAGTGAGTATTGCCTATTATATAACTGCTAGAGGATTAGTATGTAGATATATAAAGAACTCAGACAATGGAGTCAAGTAGAACAAGTGGCCCAATTGAAAAGCTGGCTATGGATGTGAACACAGTTCTCAAATGAAAACATCTAACAACCTATCTCAAAAGGGTTAATTATCCTTAATTATTACAGAAATGCAAATTAAAATTTTTTAAAAATTTAAAATTTCATCTCACCAGATGAATCAGAATAACTAAGCTCAATAAAACAACTGATGGGATTGTTAGCTGGTGCAGTCACTCTAGATATCAGTGTGAAGAAGTCTTCAAAAGCTAAAACCCAATGACCAACCAACCAACCAATCAAACAAACAAACAAACAAACAAACAAAAAAACCTACCATATCCCCCAACTATAACCTTCCTTGTTATCTGCCCAAAGGTCTCAACATCCTACTCAGTGGTATATGAGCTACAAAATGACCAGAATGGCAAGATACCTTGAAAGGTACAATAGTGGCACATATATCCTGAGGATAACCAACAACCATATAATTGTCCTGATCTAAGAGGGACTGGGAAGTATGGGAAGAAGGAGTGTGGAAATAATGTAAATACAGAAGTCACATAAGCCCTGCACTTCCTATATAATCATATATATTTATCCCTCTCAGGTCTCTGAGGTGGTTGAAGAATAGATAGCTAGAGTCTCATAGTTAAATTTTGAGTTGTTTAGGAATCAAGAGGGTGTTCTCGATCTAAGAAGATGTGTTTAAAATTGTGAGGCAAGTTAGTATGAAAGCTGAGTTATATATAGAACTTTAAACTCATGGAGATGGTTAGATAGTAGAATGTTAAAGTCAGGTGCCAAATACATATGGACTGGACATTGGGAATGTATGCTAAGCCATATAACTCTCATAGTTGTGGCCTATTTATTTCTGTTGTTTTGTACTGTATTTATTGTTATAAGAGAAAGAACCATTTGTTGGACTGAAAGGGGAAACTGTAGGGGGAAATAAGATATACCTTAAACTTAAAAGAAAAAAAAAAGGGAAGAGGATGGGGGGGTTGAGGGGGAAGAGCGTGGAAGGGTGGGACAGGAAGGGGGAGTAGAGAGGGGATTGTGATTGAGATGTAACTTGTAGAAATAAAAAATAAATTATAAAAAAAGAAATTCTCAAAACATTAAACATCTCATGAAAAAAGGAAAATATAAACTATTGATAAAAAGTCATGCTCTAATATAATCCTTAACATAATTCACTATTTCCTAACAAGAGATGACTTTCTTGGTCATTTAACATAATGTTTCTTTTCAGATGTAAAGATCACAGTTATTTAATTCACTTACAAATTAGGTTTTTGTAAACATGGACTACTAATAGAGTACACTATAGATATCATCTTGGTAGACCATTTGTGTGGGTTTAGGTCAACTAATTTTAATTTACTGGGGTATATTTATAAATGGAAATGCAATTAGTTTTAATCCTTATGTAAGTGTCTTGTTTGCTAATGTGAAAACTTAGGCATATGTCTAATTAACAAACAGCATTTTTTTCCTCTTAATACTCAACTACTGACCAGATGAATAGATGGTCAACTTCAGAACTGCAGAAGAAAGTACAGAAGACCCAAGCAATATAGATGTTGTACTGAAGAAACCAGAAACTAGGACTGTATACTCCGTCCGTACTGTTGGGGATTGGACTTCATCAATCTTAGACCTATTCTAGAGAGCCAGGCAGCATTGTCTAACTGACCTATTATCTGCAAGCCCTTTAACTGTCTCTCATATGAGCATATTGGCTCAGGGGACATAACATTCAAGTGGAGGGCAGAAACTGTTGGGGTAATGTTAAGCATTCTAAATGTTAATTGGTCTTGTTTGCTGTCTGTTACTTATATTGACTCTGATTGGTTAAATAGAATGTTGAGGCCTGAGATTGGGCAAAGACAGAGAAAGGTGGAACTTCCTGAGATTAGGGCAGGAAGCCTGTGCATTAGCAGCAAGAAGAAAGCATTCAAACCAGGAGCAGCAGGAAGAGGTACACACCATGGGTTAGGAAAAAGAACCTCATTCCACATGGCCAGGAACATCAGCATATCGTGGAAAATGGCAGTCCAAAGGGACATATGTATATATGGGGTCATAATTAGGTAATAGAATTAAGAGCTAGCTTTGATGGGCCAGGATCACCCAACTCAGGCCAAGGCTTATGAAAATCCATGCAGTCTCTGTGTGATCATTTATAATGGATGGCTAAGGATTAGCCACTGAACTAATTAAATATAACATAAGTACTGGTTAAATAGTTTAATTAGCCATATTTCTTTTTACATATGGCGCCCCACGTTGGGCGCCACCTGAAACTGCAAATTAATTCATTAATGTAGTTATTAGTAAGTATAAACTGTAATATTAGGCCGGCGGAGTGGCTGGCAGAGTAGCCAGCAGCTTGGCAGAGGAGCAGGTAGCCTGGCCTGAGTGCCTTAACCGGTTGCCTAACTTATCCTGGAGAAAGAGCCCCGGGGCCAAAGGTGGCCTACTCCACCTATAACCTAAACTCTGTTAATTAATATAAGTTGTTATATTAGGCTGGTAGAATTACCAGCGGCTTGGTGGGAGATTTGCCTGGGCTAAGGGGAGTCTGGGAATCCAACAGCCCGGGACTGCTTGGACTGAGGGCCTATAAGCAGCCGCAGTCCTTTCCCCAATAATTAAACACACCAAGACCTTTTAATATAAAAATCACTTAGCCCTAAGCTGGGCAGACTCTCAATTAGCTACTCTAAGTTAACCCCAAACCACCATGTGCCTGTGAGTACCTTCCAGACTTCTCCAGACATCTGTCTCCTTCTGTGTCTCCCAGCAGAAAGAGTGCAAATGTCTGTGCGTGCCCAAGTTCCTGTGCTGATCTGAGGAAGTCCCGCCTTCCTATACTCTTTCTGCCCAGCTAATTGGCTATAAGTGACTTTTATTAACCAATCAAGAGAATGCCTCAGAAGGGGCGGTAACCAGATCTCAGCATTGAATTCAATGTATCAGAAACAATATTAGACCTTCCCTCAACAAGAAACCCTTGATTCTCTTTTCTTCCATCACACTTAATTCCACATCGTTGTCAACAGTCTCCTGAAACCCCAGGACCTGCAACTCCTGGTCTATGAAACATGGGTAATTAAGGCCCACTCACCTGACAGACTGTGTGAAACAGGAGTGGAGATGCTTTGAATTTCACTAGGGCCTGTTTTGGAGTTTTCCAGAGAAACAGCCCAGTAGACTAAGCCTCTGTTTTCCTGCATCTTTTCCCAGGATTTAATCAAACTCTTGCGTAGAAACAGGTCACTCACCATGGGGAGGCTCCTTTCCTCCCTTTAAATACACACTGATTATCCATTTTCAAACTAGATTCTGTTTTGATAGCTCAGTGGCTAGCTATAAAATGCCAAATAATATGATGTTTGAGAGAGGCTGTGGGCCTAACTTGTGTGGTTAGAGCTTACCACTGTCGTTTACTAGGTTGATAGCAATGGACAAATAATTTGTTCCTTCCTATCTTGGTCTCCCTGATGCTGGTATCAGGAAGATTAAGGCACCTTGGATTCTGGTGAAGTCTCACATGACTGTTGGTCATTGTAGTGTTACTTCACTTGATCCTGCATTAAGAGAGTAATTGTGGTCTTGCTTTAGGCTAAATATGTGTCTTTTTTTTTTTTTTTGGTAAGGACCTGCCAAGAAGACACTGTATTTCATGTCTATGAATTTCTGAATATTTAATGCAAATTAAGTAACAACTTTAGGGGGCATTATCTTTCTATTAACCCCTCCTTTCCCTCCAGAAAAGTACAATGAGTTTATACTTTTTAAAAAATTATTAAGAGTCATAGATGACTCACAGTGCACACCAATTACTGTACATCTTGACCAAGTTCCTTTTAAAAAAATAGTCAATCCTCTATTAAGAGAAAAGCCAAATTTACTTTTTTGCCTGAAGTTTACTACAATGGCTTCATCTTAGAGCATCTTCATATTAAAGATGTTGGAGTCTAGGAAGAACAATGACTTCAGTGCAGGGGGGCTGTTTGGTCAATGGCCTATCAGGTGGTTTTGCAAAAAACTATGTCTAAACCCAGATTATGTTGACTGCTTGTCCTAGTTTGGTGTGATAAAACACCATAACAAAAGGCAACTCGGGGAGAACGGCTTTATTTTGTCATACAACTTGCAGTCCATCGTGGAGGGAAGTCAAGCAGCAGTTTAGAGCCAGAGACTGAGATTATAGGCAAGTGCCCTCAGGCCAGCCTTTCAGCACATGCTGGGATCTGGACTCAGGTCTTCACGCTTGTTCAACAAGCACTTAACCAACAGAGCCTTTTCCAAGATCCCTTTTGTTTATCTTTTATTTTGCTTCATTGAGGCTTGTTTCTAAGGCTGTAAAATCCACAGATTTTTGTGTTTCATTTGATGAGAAATGATAACTATGTTCATGGAAATAAGCATACCACAGTTAAGATACAAAGCATGCCCACATCTCTGCAACTTACTGCCCTCTACTTCCTAGCCATTCTTTCTATAGTTTCATAGTTAATACACCTGTATTATTTCATTTATTTATTTATTTAATATTTATTTATTACTTCAGGTTATATCTTCACCACAGTGCCCTCTTTCTACCCCTCCCAGTCCTGCTCTCCCACCCTCTACCCCCTATCCCTTCCATCTCACTCCTCTGGAGTGGAGTGTCCCTACATAACAGTCCTCCACCCCAGTTCAGCAGTCATATGAGGGCCAAGAGTCTCCTCATACACTGGGGGCCTACAAAGCAGCACCACTAGGGCAAAGTGTCTCATTGATAGGAAAAAAAGTCGATGTTCCTGTTCTCTTTGGTGCATTGGTTGTAATATAGCTATCCTGTACTATGTGGCTAAAATCCAACTATAAGTGAATAGATGCCATGTGCATCCTTCTGAGTCTGGATTAGCTCACTCAGGATGAGCTTCTCTAGTTCCATCCATTTGGCTGCAAATTGCAGGATTTCATTGTTTCTGATGTCTGAGTAGTATTCCATTGTGTAGATGTACCACAATTATTATTTTTTTTATCCATTCCTCGTTTTTTATTTATCTGGCTCTAACTGCAGATATTGTCATTTCTTACAATCAGTTCTCCGCACTCAAATTATGAAGTGGCTGACCTCCCCAAGGCAACCCAGAGCCCCTCCACATCTTCTATATGATTCCACGGGTGGTCACAGGCACTCCCTTAGGTTTCTATAACTGCTAGAGATCTATTTGTTCTATTAAACTATTCTGAAGGCTCCTGGATAATACCAAACAAGGACAATGAAGGTAATAACTTGAAATTAGTACTAAAGGAATTCTGGGTTCCAATACAAACAACAAAAACAATTACAACAATACAACTTCCCATAACCTTCAGTAGGGAAGTTGACTGGTCATAATCCACAAACTCAATAAAAATACAAGCTGGGAAAGAATGTCATGGGATGCCTGTGTTGCAGGGTGGCAGGTACTGGGCTGAAGCAAGGGTGAGACATGCTAGAAGAGCTAGAACATAAGGAATAATCAGTGAATATTTTACCTTGTAAAGGAAGGACCCTGAGCCATGAGAGAGGTCTTGTGGGTTTGTCTGAGAGCGTTTGCAGAGCATCACTCCTTAGTGATGTTAGAGATTAGTAGAAATAAGACCAGTGTTGGGGTAGTGTTAAGCATTGTAAATGTTAATTAATTGGTCCTGTTTGCTGTCTGTAACTTATATTGACTCTTATTGGTTAAATAAAATGCCAAGGCCTGAGATTGGGCAAAGACAGAGAAAGGCGGGACTTCCTGAGATTAGAACAGGAAAACTGCACAGAGGATTAATGCATTCCAGCCAGCAGCAGGAAGAAGAATGCATTCCAGCCAGGAGCAGGAAGAGGCACATAGCATGAGTTAGAAAAAAGAACCTCATTCCACATGGCCAGGAACATCGGCATATCATGGAGAATGGCAGTCCAAGGGGATGTATGTATATATGTGGTCATATTTGGGTAATAGAATTAAGAGCTAGCTTACATGGGCTAGGATTGCACAATTCAGGCCAAGGCTTGTTAAAATCCACATGGTGTCTGTTTGTGCTCATTTATAATGTCTGGATCAGGATTAGCTGCCGATCCAACTAGATATAATATAAATACTGGTAAACAATTTAATTATTTCTACAAATAGCCCAAACGTAATTTAACTTTTTTTTTTTTTTTTTTTTTTTTTAACAGACCAGTCACAGTGTGGAGCCATAAAAAAAACACATATTTGATCTTTGTCCTGTTTACTGTCATGCTTTTCCTAAAAATATTTGGACTCTCTTGATAGTAAGACTGTCTTTTGTAGCCAGTGAGATTATAGGTAGCCAGTATGAGCAAGACATAATGAGTAATTTGAAACTTTTAGCTCCAACCACTAATCAATCCATTGGGAGGTGGCAGGAGCTGGAGTGCGAGCGAATCGCTAGTGGACAGGGATTAGACTGCCACTGCTGCCTAATGAGACCACTATATAACTTTGCAGCTAGCACTGCACAGCTTCTGCAGGCGAACACTTTAAAGTGCTGTGTGGGTGGGCTGCTCTGCAAGGGCGCAGAAGGGCTGTGTGTCCTTGACCCTCATTCCTCCTTCTACGCATCTTTCCATTTCGCTCTTCTGAAGTCGTGTCCTTTGCGATGAAACAATAAGTGAGCAAAGGGTTTTTCCAAGTTCTGTGAGCAATCCTACAAAATTAATAAAACTGAGATGTGGTTATGGGAATGAAGAATTTTTATAATGTGGGCAGCCTTAATGACACCCAACCCCTTCACCTGTGAGGTCTATGCTAAAATTGGTAGTTCTTTGTCAGAGATGAGTAAAATTACAGATATAGTTGCTGTCTTGAGAGATGGAGTTTAGTGTGTGTGAGGAAAAGCTCCATGTGTTTGGTTCAGAAGTGTAAGTAAAAATGTAGACCAGGCACAGTCACAACAGAAGGCAGATCCCTTAAACTAAGCCATTGGGATGGAAATTGCTGCACTGGAGCATCTCTGGCTTTACCCAGATTCCTGCTTGAGTATAGTCCTTAATGTAAAAGAATGAAGAGTGTGGCCTTTGGTTGCGGATGGAGTCAAATCTCAAAATTGAGATTAAGTTCCCTTACAAAAATGTTTGGAGTAGAGAGTCTGCCTCTGCCTTGTGATTTTGTCCATTCCAGGGTGTGATGCTCCGGCACCGAGCTACGACAGCACAAACAGACCAAGAACTGACTCATCTTCTCTTCTGTTTACCAGATTTTCTTTATATGAAGTGAGTGCCATGCACAGAAGGCACCTATTTAATCACAGACAAGTAGTATGAACATTTAAGCAAATATGGCATAAAAAAAAGAGTTAAAAAAAAACCAAGAAAATTTCTTGGAAAATGTGTTTTTGCCATAAGAAAAACAAAAACAAAGCAACAAATAGACAAGGAAAATTAAAATGCCTACAAAAACAAGCAGATAGGTTTTTATAGAGAACTATTTCTCCCTCCACCCTTTTCTCTCCAGAATTAATGAAAGAAATAAAGAGGAAAAAATAACTTAAATTCTCTCAGTAATGCAGATTTTGTTTTAGGTTTTTTGTTTGTTTTTTGACAGAGTCACACGTAGCTCAGGCTGACCTCAAACAGACTACATGGCCACGGCTGTCCTTGAACCCCTGATCCTCTTGCCTTCACCTCTCTAGGGTATGGACCATCAGTGTATATCACCACACCCTATTCGGAAAGGCCAATTGAAATTTTAAAAAAGCATAGGAAATACTAGATGAAAACCTAGTAAAAATATCAGGAAGCAAATAAAGAAAGAAGTCAGCTATTAGGAAATAGAGTGTGATACGCCTAAGATCATCAATCCAGAATTACTTTTTAAAACATAAGGAAAGAAACTAGTAAAACAAACTTCAAAGAATAAAGTGAGATCATCTGGTTAAACAGGCAAAACAAAAACACCAAAAACCAAACCAAACCAACCAAAAAGCCCCAAACGAACCAATGCAATTGGTCAGGAAAAAAAAATTAACCCTGAATGTACTTTTTAAAAATAGCAATAGCTAATACCTATGGAGTATAGTGTGGCTTAGTACTCTAAGAGTAGAGTTGAGAAGCCAAACTTTCTTGCACGGGCAGAGGTTTCAGAGGAGAAATGTAGACAATCTCATATCTCAAAAAATGCCGTTGTAGAAGATGATTAAAGAGAAGGTGGTAGATGAAATGAAGGCGAACATTCCTCGCAGTGAGCACAGCACCAAGAACGAGAGGTAAAGGACAAGAGTGGAACAGTGCATGCGCCATGTACGATTTGTAAATGTTTATTACTGAACACCTGAGGAAGGATGGGGCAGAAGGAGAGGGAAGATGGCAGAAAGTAAAGCTGGCTTCACAAATGTATCGCGAGTAATCCTAAAGCAAAATAGTAACATTTAAGGTAGCAGATGCAGTACAGGAAAAATAAGCCTATATATGATTCTAAATAGAAGCACTATAAAATAGTGAGTGATTAAATTGGTTGGTGGAGGAAATGGGAGAAGCAAAAAGAGTTGAGAAGAAATAGAAAGAAAATAAAAAAATATTCCTTAAACTGTCACCAGGACCTGGTTTTATAATTGCATGTTTGTATAGGATCTATTTGATGCTATTTAAGCTACTATAATTCAGTAACAAAATCATAAAATGTGTACAAATTTATTTTATGAAGCAGGTACAATGTCAGTATCAAAACAATTAAAGCTGAAAAAACCCAGACCAAACTCACTACTAAATATTGATACAATTATATTACATAGAATACAAGCAAAGAATATCCAGCCGTATGCTGGTGTGAGGTGTCTACCAGAGAAGACTGCTCAGACATGGATTTAAGCCAATTGAAAATTTTTGTTAGCAAGCCAGTGACTCACTACACAGGCTATTTGGGATCACAGCATAGACAATCTTTTTTTTTAAATTTTTTATCCCAATTACAGCCCCACTCCCTCCTCTAGTCCCATCCTCTTTTCCAAAACCCCACTCCCATCCCGGGTACCAATCTACCCTGGCACATCAAGTTGCATCAGAACTAAATGCCTTCTCTTCCACTGTGGCCAGAGAAGACAACCCTGTTAAGGGAAGCGGAACCAAAGCAAACAACAGACTCCAAGTCAGAGACAGTCCCTGCTCCACTTGTTAGGGGATCTACTTGAACACCAAGCAGCCTAAAGCTTCATATGTGTAGGGAGCCCCAGTCCATGCATGTTCTTTGGTTGGTGGTTCAGTCTCTTTGAGCCCTCATGGGCCCAGGTTAGTTGGCTCTTTCAGTCTCTCTGTGATGTCTTTGATCCTTCCAGCTCCCTCAATCCTTCCCCTAACTCTTCCACAAGCCTCCATGAGTTCCCTCTAACATTTGGCTGATTTAGGTCTCTGAATTGTGTGCTGGATGAACCCTCTCAGATGACAGTTATGCTAGGCTCCTGTCTGCAAGTATAGCAGAGTATCTTTAATAGTGTCAGGGCTTGGCTCTCTTCTGTGGGGTGGATCTCATATTGGACCAGTCATTGGGTGGCCATTTCCTCAATCTCTGCTCCATCTTTAATCCTGCACATCTTGTAAGAAGGGCAAATTTTGGTTGAAGGGTTTTGTGGGTATGTTTTCCCCCTCCCTGTAGTGAAAGTCCTGCCTGGCTACAGGGAGTGGCCATTTCAGCCTCCATATCCCCTGCTGGTAGGTGTCTCAGCTAGGGTCACCCCTTATCTTCCCAGATGAATCCCTGCCCCAGGTCTCCTGCTGTTCCAGAGATGCCTCCCCACTGATTTCTCTTTTTTCTCTCAGCCCTCTCACCGCTCCCCCATTTCCATTTTCTCCACACTTGATTTGGACCTTCCATTCCCCTCTCCCATCCAGTTCCCTCTCTCTCCCTCCACTTCCTATGTCTATTTTATTTCCCCTTCTTAGTGGGATTCAAGCATTCTCCCTTGAGCCCTCCTTGTTATTAACTTCTTTGGGTCTGTGGATAAGGACTGTAGCATGCTTATCCTGTAGTATATGGCTAATATTCACTTATGAATGAGTAAATACCATGTGTGTCCCTTTGGGTCTGTGTTACCACACTCAGGACATTTTCTAGTTCCACCCAATTACCTGCAAATTTCATGATGCCCTTGTTTTTAATAGTTGAGTAGTATTCCATTGTGTAAAAGTGTCATAGCTTCTTTATCTATTCCTCATTTGAAGGC
>CAJQZJ010027982.1:9077211-9116814 GCA_907164525.1 Lophiomys imhausi | reverse complement strand
CTATTCCTCATTTGAAGGCCATCTGGATTGTTTCTACTTTCTGGCTACTATGAATATAGCTGCTATGAACATGTCCTTGTGGTTTCGTAAAGCATATTTTGAGTATAAGCCCAGGAGTAGTATAACTGGGTCTTGAGGTAGAACTATTCCCAGTTTTATGAGAAACTGCCATATTGATTTCCAAAGTGATTGTACGAGTTTGCACTCCCAGCAAGCATTCCCCTTTCCACATCCCTGCCAGCATGTGCTGTCACTTGAGGTTTTGACCTTAGCCATTCTGACAGGTGTGAGATGGAATCTTAGAGCCATTTCCAGTCATTTCCCTGAATACTAAGGATGATGAGCATTTCTTTAAGTACTTCTCAGCCATTAGAGATTCCTCTTTTGTGAATTCTCGGCTTAGTTCTCTACCCCATTTTTAATTGAATTATTTGGCTTCTTGGTGTTTAATTTCCTGAGTTCTTTATATATTTTGAATACTAGGCCTCTGTCATATGTGGGGTTAGTGAAGATCTTTTCCCAATCTGTGGGATGCTGGTTTTTTTTCCTGTTGACAGTGTCCTGAGCTTTTCAGAAGATTATCAGTTTCATAAAGTTGTATTTATTGATTGTTGACCTTAGAGCCTGAGTTATTGGTATTCTGTTCAGAAAGTTATATCCTGTGCAAATGAGTTTGAGGCTTTCCCCCACTTTCTCTTCTATTAGACTAAGTGTGTCCAGGTTTATGTTGAGGTCTTTGATCTAGCTGGACTTGAGTTTTGTACAGGGTGATAAATATGGATCTACTTGCATTCTTTTACATGCAGTCAGCCAGTTAAACTAGCATCATTTTTGAAGATACTATATTTTTTCCTTTGTACGGGTTTGGCTTCTTTATCAAAAATCAAGTGTCCATAGGTGTGTGGGCTTATTTCTAGGTCTTCCATTTGATTCTATTTTTTTTTTTTTTGGTTTTTCGAGACAGGGTTTCTCTATTTAACAGCTCTGGCTGTCCTGGACTCGCTTTGTAGACCAGGCTGGCCTCGAACTTGCAAAGATCCGCCTGCCTCTGCCTCCCAAGTGCTGGGATTAAAGGCGTGCGCCACCACCGCCCGGCTCATTTGATTCTATTGATCAACCTGTTTTTATGCCAATATCATACTGTTTTTATTGCTCTGTAGTACAACTTGAAGTCAGGGCTGGTGACACCTCAGGGATAGTTATTGTACAGGATTGTTTCACTATCCTGGGTTTTTTAATTTTGCATATAAAGTTGGGAATTGCTGTTTCAAGGTCTGTAAAAATTGTGTGGGAATTTTATGGGAATTTCATTGAATCTGTAGATTGCCTTTGGTAGTATGGCCATTTTTACTATGCTAATCCTACTGATCCATGAGCATGGGAGATCTTTCCATTTTCTTATATCTTCTGCAATTTCTTTCATCAGAGACTTGTTCTTGTCATGTAGTCTTTTACTTGCTTGGTTAGAGTTATACCAAGCTATTTTGTATTGTTTGTAGCTATTGTGAAAGGTGTTGCTTCTCTAATTTCTTTCTCAGCCCATTTATCATTTGTAAAGAGGAGGGCTACTGATTTTTTTAAAGTAAATTTTGTATCTAACCACTTTGCTGAAGGTGTTTATCAAATGTAGGAGTTCTCTGGTAGAATTTTGAGGGTCACTTATGTATACTATCATATCATCTGTGAATAGGGATACTTTGACTTCTTCCTTTCCAATTTGTATCCCCTTGATCTCCTTTAGTTGTCTTATTGCTCTGGCTAGAACTTCAAGTACTGTGTTGAATAGACATGAAGAGAGTCAATAACCTTGCCTTGTCCCTGATTTTAGTGGAAATGCTTTAAGTTTCTCTCCATTTAATTTGGTGTTGGCTATTGGCTTGCTGTAAACTGCCTTTATTATGTTTAGGTATGGTCCTGTATTCCTGATCTCTCCAAGACTTTTATCCTGAAAGAGTATTGGATTTTGTTAAAGGCTTTTTCAGCACCTAATGAGATGACTATTTTTGTTTTGTTTTGTTTTTTTCCCTTTCAGTTTGTTTATATGGTGGATTAAATTGATGGATTTTGTATGTTGAACCATCTCTTCATCCCTGGGGTGAAACTTACTTTATCATGGTGAATGATATTTTTAATGTGTTCTTGGATTTGGTTTGAGAGTATTTTGGCATCAATATTCATGAGGAAAATTGATCTGAAGTTCTCTTTCATTGTTGAGTCTTTGTGTGGTTTAGGTATCAGAGTGGCCTCATAGAAAGAGTTTGGTAATATTCCTTCTGTTTCTATTTTGTGAAATAGTTGAGGAATATTGGTATTAGCTATTCTTGAAAGTCTGGGAGAAGTCTATGCTAAAACCATCTGTTAGCCTGTGTTTTTTTTTTTTTATTGGGGAATTGAGTCCACTGATGTTGAGAGACATTAATGACCAATGATTGCTAATTCCTGTAACTTTGATGTCGGTGGTGATAGAGTGGGTGTGTGTTTCCCTTCTATTGGTTTTAGGGTTATCTATTTCCTGTGTTTTCCTGCGTGTAGTTAGCCTCCTTGGGCTGGAATTTTCCTTTTAGTGTCTTCTGTAGGGATGAATTTATTTATAGATATTGTTTAAATTTGGTTTTGTCATGGGATATCTTGTTTTCTCCATCTGTGGTGATTAAAAGTTTTGCTAGGTATAGTAGTCTGGGCTGGCATCTCTGGTCTCTTAGGGTCTGTAATATATGTCTAGGACCATCTGGCTTTTAGAGTCTCTGTTGAGAGGTCAGATGTAGTCTTGATAGGCCTGCCTTTATATGTTACTTGACATTTTTCCCTTGCAGCTTTTAATATTCTTTGTTCTGTACATTCAGCATTTTGATTATTATGTGGCAGGGGGATTTTCTTTTCTGGTCCAATCTATCTGCTGTTTTATAAGCTTCTTGTATGTTTATAGCCATCTCTCTTTTTTTTTTTTAGGTTGGGGAAATTTTCTTCTATGATTTTGTTGAAAATATTTCAAGAGCTGGGATTATTCTCCTCCTACTCCTATTATTCTTAGATTTGGTCTTTTCATAGTGTCCCAGATTTCTTGAATGTTTTGTGTTAGTTACTTTTTAGATTTCACGTTTTCTTTGACCGACGTGTCGATTTCTTCAGTTGTATCTTCTACCTCTGAGACTGTCTCCTCCATCTCCTGTTTTCTATTGGTGATACTTCTGCCCATTAGTTCCTATTCTATTCCCCAGTTTTCCATCTCCAGAATTGTCTCAGTTTATGTTTTCTTTACTGCTTCTATTTCCATTTTCAAGTCTTGGACAATTTTATTCATTTCCTTCTCTTGTATGATTGTATTTTCCTATAATTCTTTAAAAGAGCTATTCATTTCATTTACCTGTTTGTATTTCTTTAAGGAATTTATTCATTTCTTTCACTTGTTTGATTGAATTTTCCTGTACTTCTTTATGAGATTTCTTCATTTCTTCCTTAAAGGCCTCTATCATCTTCATAGGGTTGGCCCTAAAGTCATTTTCTTGTGCATAGGTTTTGTTAGTGTATCCACGGCTTGCTGTAGTAGGATAGCTGTGCTCTGAAGGTGCCATATCGCCCTGGCTCTTGTTAATTGTGTTCTTATCCTGGCCTTTAGTCATCTGGTTGTCCCTGGCTGTTCCTTGTTCAGCAGGTCTGAATGTTCTTAGGTAGCAGGTCTGGACATTCCTGCTGTAGCAGGTCTGGTGACAACTGGTGGAGCAGGGTCTGGACAATGATGCTCAGAGGACAGCTCACAGCTCAGGGCAGCTGGGTGTGCCTCACCTCAGGGTGAACTTTTAAGCACAAAAACCATGTTCTTGGTTGACATTCTTCAGTTAACAAGAACAATTAGTCAGCAGCAGAATAAAAGAACCCAAAAAACAAGGTTTGTACATTTAGACCTTCCCAGAACTATGGACTTTGATGGATTAGGTCATTTTAGCAGGTGGCACTGTCTATATGCTGACAATTATCACCTGAATGGTTCTGTCATGGAGTCAGTTGTGGTAAGATCTGGGGCCCTGTTACATTAAAAAAAAATAGTAACATCATAACCAAATGTTTTGGTACCTAAAGATGTTCTAATATTCATAGTATAAATTTTAAAGTGACATGTAAAATTTTATATAGAGTTAAGGAGAAAATGTGTCATGTCTATAGAAACTGAAAAAGCATTTGACAAAATTGAATCTCCAGTTTTAATTTAACAAAGACAGCAGAAAGGGGGAATAAACATAGCAGTGCATTGCTTTTGTGTGTAGAAATGTATATGTACAGATATTTACACATGTACTCACAGATAGATGCATGTTTGTGTGCCACAATCACCCAAATAAATTTTTTTCAAAATAAATTTTCTCCCTAAAGTCGGGAATAAAATGATAATGATAATAATTTTCACCACTAGCATTTAACATTGGCAGCATTAGCTAGAAGAATTAGATAATATAAACTAAACAATTTAAAAGTATAAGGCTAGGAACATAAAAAACAAGCTAAGATTTAATACCTAGAAAGTTCTTGCCTAGGGAGATATCTCAGTGAGTAAATACTTGCCCTTTTAGCCTAAGGATCTGAGTTAGATTTCAATAGATCATTACGAAAAGTCTGGTGTGGTTACATGCTGGTGGAGATGGGGATGGGGACCAGGGAAGCAGGAGACAGCCTGGGGTTTGCTGGCCAGCCAGCTTAGCTTGCTTGGTGAGTTCCATTTCAGGCCAACAGGAGATGGTTATATACTTCCCTGTTCCTCCCACCCTTACAAAAAACAAAGAAAGGAAAGAACAGGAAAGTTCTGAAGAATGGCACCCAAGGTTGTTTTCTTGTCTCCACATGCATGTATACAAACTCATCTACACACACAGAAACTCACACACATCTTCATACACATGCAGAGACATATGCATACACACACACAAATACACAAAGACAGAGAGAGAGAAATTTAAAAAATTCCAAAGGTTCTGTTGAAAAATGATTAGAAAGCTCAGAAAGGTATCAGAACATGAAATATATATATGAATAAATCAGTTAACTAAATGTTTTTGTAGCTTATAGGGGAATTCAGTGGGTTAGGAAACTCAGTTGAGATCTGTCATATGACACAAAGGTGATTAAATCTTGTGAACCTGATACATATTTCTCTGCAATAGATAGTTATTTTCAAATCCTGCCATGTATAAACACAGACAGACACAGACAAAGCCAGACGAGACACAGACAGACACACACACAGGCTCACATTCTCTGGCAATGATGGCAGTGATTATTTCAGCTCATTCTCCTCTAACAAGGCTGGGTCACATGCAAAAAGCTAAACTTCATCATGAGTTGCTTATGGAGAAAGTCCAAAATGCTAAGAGATGCCGGATGGCACCTGTCTGCTCTACTTGTTTGTACTGTGGCAAATAATGTTCTGAGAAGGTGGAGATATGCAGAATCTTAAGTGGAGTAATCTTTGCACTGGAGTTCAGAGCCAAAGTCAGTCAACTGTATTGACTCCCTCATGCACACAGACACACACACACACACACACACACACACACACACACACGCACACGCACATGCACATGCACACACACATACATACACTTGGACACATGCACACATGTATATACACATGTACATACATACACACATGCACACTTACTTGCAGACACACACTCACATGCACACACAAACTCAGACACATGCACACAGATGCATATATATATATACACACATGCATACACATGCAAAAACACATGGTTACACTCATACACACTCACATGCAGACACACATGCAGACACACATGCAAATACACACATGCACACACATGTGGACATATACACATACAAATAAGAGGGAAGCATCACAATTCAGTGCACACTGCATGACACATAATCCATTTGCTGAGAGGAGATGATGCTCAGAGTCCTGCCCCTCTGCACAGCCATGGCAATCCCATATTCATAACAGTTTGGTTCCTGGTCTTCTGTTGTTCTGAGTCTTCTGAGGATCTTGGGGTTGTCAGGTACCAAACCACAAGTGCACACAAGTCCAAGCTCAGTGACTTTCCCAGCAGGAAAGGATGAAGCCCAGAAGGAGATCTGTGTCATAGGATATCTTATCCGGCTGTAGTGGTAGGAGAACAGACGTTCTTCACCACGAAGTGTTATAACTCCTGGATAAAAGTACAAGAGAGAAAGACCTTCTCTGCCATGCAGTGTAAGGTCATATCCCTATTAGCTAAGCTGTTGGCCCCAGGCCAGGCAGCACAGGGAGCCTGAGGCTCCTGAACTGAGCCAAGTCATGGAGAGAGCCCGATTTGGCTTGGGCGAATCTGGCGGCTGCTTTAGGAACAACTAACAACCAGTTGCCCCCGATGATGACTGTGGTGGGCAGTGAGAGAGAAGGTGGCAATTTGTCCCAGGGGGCCGAGGGGACATTGTGGCGGTGAGGTGGGCAGGAGCTTGCACCCCAGGCACTCTGAAGTGAGCTCTGGCTGCCAGTGGCAGGGTCCTGGGTGGGCAGGCAGATCCAAAGGTCCTGCAAAGTTCTTCTGGGACGAAGAGGCTATTCCTTCCCAAATGTTACAGCCCAAAATAAGCAGTCTCAGACAATCTTTGACAAAGTGAATGATGGAAGGAATGAATTGTTAATTTCACGAACAGGGACATTATAAACCCTGAGGAGTGGGAGGGATTTTGGGAGTGAATATGTTTCATTGTTTGGGGCTAGGAGTGCCAGGGATGCTTCATTTACATGCAGCAGCAGGGTCCTATCATAAGGAGGTGAATTCAATGCCTAATTATCCTATGGGCAGTGGGGGGTTGGGGAAGAACTCCAGATACGGTTAGAGGCATGGGCAAAGGTCATTGGCTGAAAGCTAAGGTACTGAGATATCTCATTAGCATGGTGAGGTATTTCCAGGAATCCCAGAAGCTGCTGAATGGGTTTCTCATTGGGAGTAAGGATTGGATCTGTAATTTCCCTGAGGGCTATGTTACATTACTCAGATGGGGGGGGGGGTCCAGCAGTTCAGGAACTTCCAGGTAGAGAAAGGGAGACCCTGCTGATAAAGGGAGTCTGTCATTTTGCACTGAGCTCTGGGGCTTCCCAGTAATGCTAGACTTTGACCTTAGCAGCAGGATTTCCTGACAGTCTGTTAGGAGCTATATGTCAGCATCTCCCACAGCCAGGAGCACCTCTGGTTATGTCTCGATGCCCGAGGTCCTGTACTCTAAGACCCTAAGTGAGGAAAGAAACTTCACCATCTCAGGCACATAGGTGTCGATGTATTCAGCCTCTGTCCCTGTCCCTTCCTCTTTTCTATTTATTCTTAAGGAAACAGTAGTCTTGGAATATTCTTGGAGAATACACAAATGATCATATCAGAGCAACCAGAGTATTTTCAAAGGGGTGTTTACTGTTAAATTATACCATAAGGGAGTTTATTGTAACACTGTAGTAAAAGCCTTTCCAAATCTGGCTGTGCTTCAGAAGCATGCACAGGACTTTCTAAAAATATTTTTGTATTTTTTTAGGCTCCATCTCCAGACAAGCTAAGTCCAGTTCACTGTCACATCTTTGAAGCAAGTACAAAAGCAGTATTTTTGGTAGTTCTGTCTTCTGGCTCTTCTATGAGCAACAATTAGACTTATCACATACCCTCTCCCCCATGGAAAGCAGATATGTTACAGTAGAGCTGAATGTAGAGCTGAAAAAAGAAACTTCCTTATAGAAAGGGATAGGTAGACACTGCACTGTGTTACAGTATTTCTGGGGATATTCTAGGTCTTTGGAGCTGCAGTTTCTAAGCATCATTTTTTAATATTTTCATAAAAATATACTCCTTTTGCTGTTTTCCCAGGGACAAATGAAGGAGTACTATATGTCAAAGTATATGACTTTGACAGCTTGGGAATAATAGAGTTGCTCAAGGTATTGAAGTGGAACCCTTAAAGATCCAAAAAGCCCAGAGCAACCATAGCTCAAATGCCCATGCATCTCTTATCTTGGCCCCTGGTGGACTAAGAATGTCACAACTGATGAACAGCAACAGGAGAGTTAGGACAAGAAAAACAAACAAACAAGAAACACACACACACACACATACACACACACACACACACACACACACCCTCTTCTCTGTTGAATGTCCTGTATATTTTTTTTTTCAGAAGTGACTCAACAGAGGAACAGCAACGCAATTCTGTGATTGTCACAATCTTTAGTAAGAGGAAGGAGGAACTGGAAATACTTCCAACCAAGGTGACAATGAAAAAAAATCAAGCGACTTTCTAAAAGTCCAGGGGAAAGACCCAAGAAAAGAAAACACTAATGAGAAAGAACATAGAGCAAACAGCCTCTGAAGAATCGGCAGTGTTTCACAAACCTCTTGAGTCACCCAAGTAGTGGAAATTGTAGAAATTTAAATGACAAGTGGATTTGTTTTGTCAACCTCAGTTTATTCTTACATACCCGAAGACATGGAAAGCATTGTAAAAGGCTTAGTTTCTATGTATCTTCTTGTGCCACAATCCATAAGTCTTGAACAGTTAAATCAACTCATTTTGTTTCCATCTAGAAAAACACTCACTTTGAATTTTATGTTAGAAAAACATGTAGGCATGTTTTGGAAAATGAAGGCAAGGTTTCTTCAGAATAGATAAATGCTCAACTACTGAACTACATATCTAGCCCTAGAAAAATTTTATTAAGAAATATTTGTTAAATAATTGAAGAAATAATATGAGATTCAAAGTAAATGTATTAAAGAATTGGACAGTGGTGGTGCACACCTTTAAACCCAGCACTCAGGAGGCAGAGGCAGAGGGGTCTCTGTGAGTTCAAGGCCAGCCTGGTCTATAGTGTGAGTTCCAGGATAACCAGGGCTATCAGAGAAATCTTGTCTCGAAAACTACACCCCCCCCTAATATATTAGAGCAATTTGATTTCTAATGAACGGAATCTATCTCAAAGCTCACATGAAAGATGGAATTGATGTTGTATCAAGTTGTTCATGTGCCTCCTCCCCAATCCTGCAGCTTTTATGTTCCTTCCCTTTCCCATGGTAAGGTACCTGGTTGATTAAGACTCATCTGTCATCAGAATTGTCTCTTGTCTTCTCTCCTCTCCAACATTATCTTACTCACTTGTTAATTCAGTTACTTACCATGAAGACCATTGTAGCCCATGAAGAGAACTAAAAGGCAGGGGAATCTATCCAAGGAAAGAGTGTGCACAAAGAGAAAGATCACAGAACAAACCGCTTGTGAAGATCCTCTTCTGGGACTCCAAAATCATGCTAGAATTCCTTGAAACCCCATTAACACCCTTAGTAACTTAAGTAATGTTTAAAAAAATTTTAAACTTCTTATTTTAAGACAGTGAGATTCCAGATTCCAAGTACACATGTATGGAGAAGGAAAGTTTTTTTTTTCTTTTATCAAAGACTAACATGGTCCATGGTACAACACAGAAAGACAGGATGTAGCCTCCAGGTGGTGCCATGTCTTTAACAGCAGAAGACCCTTCCCAACTAAAATTATTTTTTGTTTCTTTCATGGATTGTTGCACTAGGGTGGGCGGGCAGCTTAATTACTCAGAGTGAATGATTATTATGCAACCTCCATGTGTTTTAAAAAACGTGATCAGTTGGATGTAGTGACTTACTCCTGTAAACCCCAATATTCAGAAGACTGAGCCACGAAGGTTACCTGGAGTTTCAGGCCATCCAGGGTTACAGAGTGAGTTTTATGCCAGTCTTGGGACTACTGAATTAGACTATATCTCAAAAAGCAAAAAAGTAAAAAGATAAGATATGGAATTGGTAGTGAACAGTTTGAATTATACATGACTTTGAAACTTAAACAAAGAAAAATTGGTTGATTAATGCACAATGTCAATTTTCAGAATGCTAGTGATTGTTTATAATTCTGTGTTTATTCTGTAACACATGATTTTTATTATTGTTGAAACAGGACTTCACATCATAAATATAATGTCATGTATCTTTCTGATTTTTTGATTATATTAACAAATAGAATCAATGCTATTTGGAAAAAAAGACTAAAAACAATTAAAAATTTCAGGTGCTAATGTAAAAAGTCCTATGAGGGAAAAGTAATATTAAAAACAAAAAGAATTGCATTATGGCTAATCATGAATTCAACATGGGGGGAAAGTCATGTGACTGCGAGGTGTATAATTTTAAGCTTCATTAATGGAAACCTGTTGTTATCCACAGTTTGACTGTGCTTGTATTGAGGCCTGGGTGTTCCAACCTAAGTGGGACAGTAACATATGAAAGTATCAAAAAGCACCCGAGAAAGTGTGGAGTCTGGAAAGTATGTTGTAAGAAAACATTCCAAAGAGATGGGGATGTTTGATCTGGAACCCCAAAGACCTGGTCTATGGCAACAGTGTTTTGGATATTTGAAAGTCTGTCATATTGAGAAAATTGATCCCCTACCCCTTTAACATTTGTTAGTAGCTATGAGCATAACATAGAAAGCAGAAATTCATTGCAATAGCAATTAGAACCCCACTCAGCAAAGAGGAGTTGTTAACACCCTAATGCTGACAGAGCTCCCTGACTCCAGGCTGAATGGCAATTTGGAAAGTGTTGAAGGAGAAATTCTTCCCAGAATGACTGATGCGGATTTTTTGTTGCCCAGGCAAACTATTAAGATGTATGATTGTTCTTTGGGATTTTTTTTTTAAATTTGTATTTTTGACACTTACAGCATAATCCAAATTGTTACAAAAATGTGTTTGGTGATTAAAAAAAAATTCCCTTTTTTAATCATTTTATATGTATGGATGTTTTGCCTGCAGGCATGTCTATGGGCCATTTGTGTGTAGTGTCCAAGGAGGCCAGAAGAGAGTGTTAGAGATCCTGGGACTGGAGTTACAGATAGCTGTGAGCTGCCATGTGGGTGCTGCAAATTGAGTTGCGATCCTCTGGCAGAGCTGACAGTGATTGTAATGGCTGAGTCATCATTCTAGACCTTGATGTTTTTATTTTTTGTAAGGTGCAACTACTGATGGGCACTCTGATATGAAACATAATGATGTCTCACATGAAATATTCTTATTTATGTCTAGTTTCAGCCCGGATGTTACAAAAAGTCCCCAGCTGAAGATAAGTCTTAAAGTTGTGCATAGAAAATAAAATATTTTATAGTAATTTGTTAAGGTGCATTTCCAGCTTGTTTTTACTATACTGTGTCCCACATACAGACATTGAACTGTAGTGACATGTGTTTATGTTTCTTTGAGTTATTTGGAGAGACTCCAGTGTTCCCAGTAGTATTTTGCCTGATTTTTAAAAGTGGCTATTTCTGACTGAAAGGGCTTTATGTGGGCCACAATATGGAATTATGTTGCTATACAATGCAGTGCCTATAGTACATTGATTTACTTTCATGTCTACCATTACAAATTAAGTAGTCAGTAAGAGAATGCTGGCGTGTTTATCACTTGTCCATTACTTTTTTTGTTCAATATTTGATTGTTTTCATTTAATCAATATTAAAAAGCCTTTCTTAGCTTTTTAAAACAAAAGGGTAAAAAGAAAACAAGAAAGACTTTGAGGATTCTGTGTTACATTATTGGGGAAAAGAACTAGTCTAGTCCTGAGAGATCATGATTTCTCTGTCCACTGCAGACGCTTATTTTCAGTGTAATTGAGAAGTAACAGAAAGCAGGATCACAAATGGTTTTAGGGATTAGGTTAAAATGTCCCCTGAGGTCTGTAGTATTTATTCTTTGACTGGATCATAATTCCCAACAGTTTTATTTCAACCAGCGGCAGTTGTCAGGTTTACCCTCTTCCTACACTTTTATTTTCTATGGAAATAGGCCCTTGGGTGAAGCATCCATATGTTCTGTGCATATGACTGTTGCTGACAGAAATGGAGTGTAGCATCTAAACCTTCACTGTGGAGGGTTTATAATTTTTGTCATTCAACTAGACTTCTTATTTACAGTCTCAGTGGGCACAATTGGAGATATGTTTTTCCCCATCAGTTTGACTGTATACCTCTAAATTGTAGTCATTCCCTTGTGAATTCACTTCTAGTCCTGAGGTTATGTTTTCATTTTACATTAGCGGCTCACCACTTCAAATATTTATATATTCAGGTTATTGGCTGTCTAAGGAAAAATAGTGTATGTACATATACATTTTTAAACCTGCTTTATTTTATTTATTTGTTTATTTAGAGACAGCCAGTCCAGACAACAGTGCCTTCTTTTTGAAAACCTTGAAGAGGGCATTAAAAAAAATCATTCTAAAGGTGAAATTTGTCCTGTTTAATGAATCTCAAGTTTTAATAAATACTTAAAGGGGACTTAATTAAAAACACTTTCCCAGTAACATAATCCAAAGTGAGAAACTAGGAAGAGCTGCATCCTGAAGATTAGTCTTCCAGTTCTTACTCTGTACATGTAGATACGGACGAGATTTAAAGTGTGCAAAGATATTTATGTTTCTTTGCTATGACATCAGCATCATATTACACTTATTATTTTGTAAGTGTAGCAACACACTATTCAAGTTGTCCTAGGATTGTAGAGAAGAGCCCCCTCTTCCTCCCAGCACTGTTCTGCTGTTCTGATGAGGTCATTCTTCTGCTGGTCCCCTTCTGGTGACCACTTGAATTGTTTCCAGTCTTTCACTGTGACAATGTTCACCTTATTTTATTTGTTACATCTGCTTTACATCTGAATGACAAGAACTATAGGATAAGAGCCAAGTGAGGTTTTACAAACCTTGACTTTCTTTTAATGAACCAGACTATAACTATTTCTTAAAGACTACAAGAGATAGTACCAACACCTCTGCCCACTTTTAAAGTTAGGCATATGGAACCTGAAAAATGTCTGCTCCTTTTATCCGTGCCTGTCTCAACTGCACACATTCCCTACTGAATGTGCATCAGGGGTGCCTCCAGTTGAGCCCCGGCATTTGGAAACCATCCTTCTTGTCCAGAAAAATACTTTTACAAACTGGCTCAGTGCTACTACATGTCTCCCTGAATTACCATTTCATTGTTTAAGAACAGGTCCCTTCTGAGCATGAGAGGGGGAGTTCTTTATTCTTTTGCTAAATTGGTCAGCCAAAGAACAGCTTTTGGTGAATAAAAGATATTCTCATTTTAGCAAATGAAGGGGAAGTTCTATTCCCTTCAGTCCAATGCAAAATGTTGTTATTCCTTAAAAATGTTCTAAGTGCTCAAAGTGCTGGAAACCGTTCAGAACACACCACAGAACCCAGTTCCTCCCCACATTCAGAATGTTTACATTCTAAAAATGACAAGAGAGGGAAGGTTGGGAAGGTAGCTAGATCCGGAACAGATGGGCACATATGCCCTCTCTCCTTACCAAATGCAGCCCTATGGATGGCTCAACAGTTAATGTGATTCTCTTTACTAAGTTTTATAAGTAACTCTGCTGAGCACAGCCAAATGACTTGAAATGTGAAGATGCAATGCCTCTTTGCTGTGCCCTGCTGTTCAAATGTTCTCAGCTTTGACAATTTATCTTGCTGGAAAATGTCTTGAGAATGTCAGTCACTTCAGTTTTCACGCTTGCCATTTGCATGTTGCACACCTGCTGGTATCGTTGGTTGTGCTCTATTGTTATTTTCTATGGGGGTGGGGAGGGTGAAATATTACATTTGCAGACTCAAAGTTTAGTTTATGTGCAATTTGGAAAACTTTCTGTGCGTCCAGGTGTTCTTATCAATCTCAATATCACCTACAGGTAAGTGCTTACTGAGTGTCTGGTGAAGTAGAGGGGAGAGAAAAAATTCACCATCCAAAAATGATTAGGCCACACACGAGGACACAAATACACACACACACACACACACACACACACACACACACACACACACACATATATATATTCGCATAAACTCACCAAGAAGTCCCGACAAATGATACCATCTAAAGTGGAGCTCTTCAAGTAACATTTAATCTAAATAATTAAAAATATACATTAATCCTGGTTGCTCTGAGAAGAAGAGGGAGAGGGGGGCATGAAAGAAAATCGTAAGCTGTGCTCTATATTTCTCTCCACTCTTTGTTTTTCAGTGAACATAACAAAATTTTGTTTCAACGAGCATGTAATTACTTGTGTAATTAAAAATAAATAATTTAAGATGACAACAACTAATTTTACGTAACATTGTATCAGTGGTAAGGCTGTGATAAACTGCCTATGTTAAAATTAGATGAGCTAATAAGGCATGTGTTACTTGACACGATGAAATCTGGAGTGGGATGCTTCAGACTTGTGAGGTAGTGACTGCATGAAATCATTCACTTATGCTTTTTTCCCATCCTCCACTGTACCCTCAGAAGTCATCCCCTCACACTCATAGCAGAGCCTCCAAGATGGAATGAGAAGAGGAAACATTATTTCTCATCTCAGGTGTTCTTCATGTTTTAAAATCTTCTAACTTTAGAATATTTTAAGCATGTACTTGTCACCCAGCTTCAACAGTTATTTTACCAATCTGTTTTATTTATTTTTTCTCTATAATTTCGTTTTGCATGAGGATCTTAAAGTAGCATCATATTTTATAATATTTAAGCTGGCTGTTTTATCATCCAAGGAAAGCCACAATACTGTTATTACATGCCAAATGCTAACAGCTTCTTAGACTTACTTATGAAATTATATGTGCACGATTTTCCTTAACTAGCTAGAGGAAAATATTTCAGCCAGTGGTGGAGTGAATAAGAATGGACCCATAGGCTCATATATTTAATAATGGGTCACCAATTAGTGGAACTGTTTGGGAAGGATCGGGAGATGTGGTCTTGTTGGAGTAAGTGTGTCACTGCAGGCTTTGAGGTTCTAATGCCCATGCCAGGCTCAATCTCTCTCTGTCTCTTGATGTGGATCAGGATGTAAGATCTCAGCTACTGTTGCAGTGCCATGCTGCCATGCTTCATGCCAAGATGATAATGGATTCACCATCCAAAACGGTAAGAATGCCCCCAGTTAAATGCTTCTTATAAGTGTTTTTAGTCATGGTGTTTTATCATAGCAATAGGACAGTAACTAAGACACAGTTCATGCGATATTTTTGTTTGTTACATTTCTTGAAACATCTTCTAACCTATGACAATCCATTTTAATTCATATTGTTGAAGAAACTAGTTTAATTTTTAATTTTTTTGAACAAATTAAGATGCTTCTTATACTGAAGAAGCAGGGATATTTCTAGCAAGTAGAAAATCAAAATGTATGTGAAACATACTGTCCACCTTCATGTCAATGTTATCTTCTTAATTTGTGGTTATTAATCAGTTGACTTTACTAACATAAACTTCAAGCTTTACTGGCTCTCTGATCACTTTTTAGTTCCTTTAAATCTGTATTTTTACATCTTGTACAAGTCAATTATGACTTGTATATGACCTCAACATGTCACTGCTGTTTGCCTCAATGGCTTTTTATGACACTGTCCCCAGGATCCATCTGAATGTGTTGACGAGCTCTTGACATCAAAGTCTCTTGTTTTTTAGTGGCTTAAATTTCTTTGTGGTAAGTGCATAACATGTCGTACGCATAGAAGAATACATGCAAAGTAATTTTAGCATAAATAAATCATATTTCCTGAATAAAGAATTTAAAAAATCCTGTTAGTTACATACAGCTTCAATGAGTGGGTGAATTTAGTACCAAAGTCATATAGTTCTCATGCTTTGATCTTCCTTCTGCCACAATGTAAGAGTTATGTCTTGAGAGCTTATGGGCAGATTCTCATTTGTTTGTTCACATACTTAAGCTTATAAAAGATCAGAGTGACTACGAAGCATGCATATGAGAAAGAGAAAAATTGGGTCTAAACAAGAGGAGTGTGTTATGTGGGTTTTCTGAGAAAAGACAGCTAAACATACAGTTTGGGGGAAAAGACAAAATCTAAGCCCTTGGAAACTTATTTACATATATGCATATAATATACACATTCATACATATATATGTCATAAGGGTGAAGATTACAATTATAAAATACATCATAGTTGTATATCAGGGAATCTGGGAGAATATCTAGCTGATTTTTACTATTGTATACATATTTTAACTTATTTACTCTTATAAAACTGAGAGATAGGAACATTATCCCCATCACTTTCATACAAAGAAAAATCATAATATATAGGGCCATAAAAGTATTAATCAAATGACGGAGGCACAATCATAGTTATTTGGATTATTTTAATTGCCTTCACAAACTGTGAGGTAGGGAATGGCAGACCTGAAAGTTTGGGAAACCAAGTGTCCTATCATTGTCAACGGGCCAGATGAAACTTGTGGCATGGAGGTGTGGCAGCTTCACCAAAGTGACTTTACCCTGACAAGCACCCTCTTTTGAAATGTAGGTTTTCTGCAGTGACCAAGCTGATGAATGTGTGGGACATGGTGGGGGATATGACCAGTGCTTTTCTACAGAAGCATATGACCCACCTTTCAGTGCTGAAAATAATTCTTCCCACAAATAGTGAATATCCCTGTGATCTAACTACTAGTATCACATAGTACTTTAGCTTGACAAAGTTGTAAGAAATTGTCTTTGAACATTAATGTCACCACAACCAGCAAACATTAATGTATGAACTGGACATTGGGAAGGTATACTGGGCCATTTAACACTCATAAATGTGGCATATTTATTTCTGTTGTTTTGTATAGTATTTACTGTTATTAGAGAAAGAACCATTTGTTGGACTGAAAGGGGAAGCTGTTGGGGGGAAGAGGGTGGAAGGGTGGGACAGGAAGGGGGAATTGGGAAGGGTTTGTGACTGAGATGTAACTTGAAGAAAAAAAAATAAAGTATTTAATAAAAAAAATTAAAAAAAGTTGTGGAGAGTAATCAATAGCATTAACAATAGACTTAAAGTTTTAGAAGGAGTCTATGAGGCCTTTTTGGCCAACATAAAGTCAATTTTTTGTTCTAAGCTCATCTGTCCAGATTATTGGCAAAATTTAAATAATGTTCTAAATAAGTATTAATTGTATTATTGTATATGGTTACATCTCCACATTTTTAATATTATTTAGAAATCTTTTTTAAAAGACTATCTCCTTCTACATTGAAGTTAAAGTCTATTTTTCCTGCTTATGAGTTATGATATGACTGGTTCAAATTCTTATATAGATATAAGAGATTAATTTTCAAATAATATCATTCATTATTTAGAAAACTTCTTTGTAAATATCAGAGGGTCAGGTCTGTTGTTACAGGTAATTCAGCTACTTGAGAGGCTGAGACAGGAACGTTATAAGGTTACTTGAGAGTGTCTCAAAATAACAAATAAAAACATGTAGGGATATAGCTCAGAGGCAAAGCACTTGCCTAGAGTCATGGAGACTCTAGGTTCAACACCTCGTACCACAAAAAAAGGGGGGATTAAAATATCAAAGAAATAGTCGTTTCTAATTCACTTTTATCTTTCATTGTTTTCAAGCAATTGAATATACTACAATAAAGATTTCTCAGATTGAAAAAACAACAACCAAAAAAGAACATTAATGTCAACTCCTGATTATTTTTGCTCACAGAAATTTCTTCATTACCAACCAAACACTAGACACAAATGGATGCTTTGTAATACTCTCTTGTTTCTGCCTCCAGCTTTTGTAGGGAACTCTCACCTCATCCTTTCTTCCTATGGAACGGTCAACAGGCACCAATATCAGATCACAGTTTTCAGAGCAGCATTCACAGTGGTTCAGTCACAGATCAAACAGGTATTTAGCCTCTTGAGTTGAAGAGCATGGAACCTTGACCTAAACTATCTGAACTTCAAGTCTCCAAGGGAAACTCAGGGTTTACTGTCCTTTGGGAACCCTTAAGGATGCCAATTCTTGCTCATGAGATCTTGAAATTGTTTTTTTCTAAGATCTCATTGTTCAGATTTGAAAAATGCTTTTTAAACTGTATCTTCAGATAAATTACTTCGTTTTGTGTTTGGGATGTTTTCTCTATCAAAAAACAAAGTGCTGGGGGCACAGACATGGATATTGTGGATTTGGTCTCGGTTCCATTTGCTTGTGTAGTGAACACTTTAACACTGAGCCAGCTCCAGTAAATTATTTCCTATGCTCAAGTTTGTTGGAACTATCTCCCCTGATTTCAGTTGAAGAGCTCTAATTCGATATCCACACATTCATTCACTGCTCAGAGGCCCCTGGGTCTGTATCTGAAGTCCATGGTATCTTCAGCCATAGGGACTTACCTCCCACATCTTAAGGGGGGTAATTAAGGGCTATAGCAATAGTCTGTGATATTTTGGGAGTCTCTTGGACAACCACTGACCAGCAACTCAAAATAAGATTTCTTATGCATGGTGTTAGTACTTTTGTTAGATGGTCATAAACTCTTAGAGGTAAGACTGACAGCTCAGATAAAAATTTATTTAGAACACATACACACACACAGGAATACACACACACACACACACACACACACACATATACACACACATATGTGTCCATATCATCCATAACTGAATGGATACTCCCTAAGGACTATATTTCATGGTATCAGAGGCTCCAAGAGAGCTTCTAAAGAAGAGGAGCAACAATAGCTCTATCTAGCTATGATATCTATGAACCACAATAATGACCTGCATGACACAATAACCTGAGGGTGCACTAGTAGCATTCATATATTGGCAGTAACCAACAGCTCTCTAACTGGAATTGATACCTACTCAACAAGAAGGAAATCATGCCAGGTACTAGAAACCTAGCCACTTACCCAGAGTTGGACAATTATGGTTATTGGAGGAGATTCTTTAATCATCATTTTCCTGAACCAGCAGAATCCCTAATTGCATTCTAAATATCTGCTCTTATACCCACAGATGAACATAGTTCTCACCTCCTCATCAAGAAAACTTTTCTTCACAATAGACAGAGACCATCACAGACAACCACAACCAATTACAATGCAGAATGGTGAAACCCAGTCTCAATAGATACATGTACAAAATAACTCCCACATCTTAGGCTCAGGAATCACTGCAGAGAGGGCCCTGGAAGATTGTAAGAGCCAGAGGATTAGGGAATTTGCTGTGAGATTGTGTCTCCTAGTGACGTCAAAAGCTATACCCGTAAGATCTCACTGACATGGCTATCTAAACATGAGCTGAACACGAATGACAATAGACAGGATAAAGTGGACAGGGAAAGCCAACGAAGCCTCAGTTCCACACAAAGAGCTACAGGCAACTAAGAAATGTTGAACCTGGAAAAGTTAGTCTTCCCAGGGAAGAGCATACCAATTGGTTATTCAATATCGAATGGTCAACCCTAAAAACATACATATTATATGTATGTTTATATATGAATATATATGCAATATTATGTAGAATTAATATGATGTATTTACCTATTTAGAAATATACATGTTATATGAATATACAATATATATGCATATACATGTATATGTAACAATATTAATATTAATTGTTACATATGTTACATGCATTATTACATATTGTATGTAACAATAATTAATAAAAAAGAAGACATGAATTTGAGACAGAACAAGGGAAGGGATATGGAAGTGTTTAGATGGAGAAAAGGAAATAAGAAGATGATGGAATTATAATATAATCTCAAAAAATAAAAGAAATAATTTATAGAATTATCCTAATATTTATAGTTTTAAGTAATAACCTAATTAATCAATTCCTACAGAATTAATTGTACCCCAGTGCCTGTGTTTTCTATGTTTTTGAGTGAAATCATTATTTTTAAACAGTGAAGTGAGGAGTATTTGTTTATTTCTATTTTGTATCTCACAAGTTCTGTATAGTTTTGTGAAACCTTTGGAAAAGCCATTCTAGAACATACCAAGTAGTCAAATATTTACTAAGTGCAAATAGTAATGTACTCACTCCTGCAATAAGGATTATAAAAAAACAGAAGCCATAAAAGAGTTGATTTTTACTTTTATGAACTTGGAAGCTAGTTATAATTGTCCATTATGGAGGAACTGTCGTCACATGGCATGAGCCAGTATATGCCAAACTTGAAGTGTCAATTAGAAAGTGGTAATGACTTGACTGCAGTGAGAGATTGGTAAGGCTTGGAATTGCCATGAGGGAGGCAGGGCTTTAGAAATGCTGATGAAGATGGGTGAGTGGACAGACAAGACACAGCATATCACAGATGAGGAGATTATAAACAAATATAAAGAAACTGAAAAATGAAAACAAAAGCAGGAATCAGATTGAAGTGACAGATGGACACTTTCTATTTCTACACATAATATAAGCTCTGACCTGTGTCATCCATCGCGTTTCTTCATTATACACATGTTGCTGTCCATAGCCCACAGTTAGGATACTATTATCCATGCATTGCATTCTTCTAAGTTTCTTATTTCAATTCATGCTAATAAAATAAGTAATATATTTTTCTCATGAATATTTTTTAAAATTTATTTTATTTTTATATTTATTTCTTTCTTTCTTCAAGTTACATCTCAATCATAATCTCTCCCCTCTTCCCCATCCCAGTCCCACTCTCCTACCCTCTTCCCCCTCACCCTCCTATCTGTTATTTTTTTAATGTAAGGTATATATTTTCCCCCAACAGCTCCCCCTTTTAGTCCAATAAACATCTCTTTTTCTTATAACAATAAATACAGTAAGAATAATTAGTCCACAATTATGAAAATTATAAGGTATAACATACATTCCCAATGTCCAGTCCATATGTATTTGGCAACTGATATTAATATTCTATTATCTATCTATCTCAATGAATTAGATGAGTTTTCATCAACCTCTAGTTTCACTTGTTAATATGAGGCCATCAGGAAGAATACTACCATATATTTGTGTACACACACACACACACACACACACACACACACACCCCACAGGAATGAACAAAGTAATCTCTTTTAAAAACTCACAGAAATTCTTTTTTTTTTAAATACTTTATTTTTTTTTCTTCAAGTTACATCTCAGTCACAAACCCCTCCCTATTCCCCCTTCCTATCCCGCCCTTCCACCCTCTTCCCCCAAGAAGTTTCCCCTTTCAGTCCAACAGATGGTTCCTTCTCTTATAACAGTAAGTATTATACAAAACAACAGATATAAATATGCCACATTTATGAGAGTTAAATGGCCCAGTATACCTTCCCAATGTCCAGTTTATACATATTTGGCCCCTGACTTTAACATTCTACTATCTAACCATCTCCATGAGTTTAAAGGTCTATATGTGACTCAACATTCATACTAACTTGCAACACACTTTTAAGAGTATCTTCTTAGATCTATAACACCCTCTTGATTCCTAAACAACTCAAAATTTAACTATGAGACTCTAGCTGTCTATTCTTCAACCACCTCAGAGACCTGAGAGGGATAAATATATCTGCTTATATAGGAAGTGCAGGGCCTGCAGCTTCCAAAACTAAGAAAGGACATACCAATGACTGCCTGGACAGTTCCCATTTTCTCTCCATACATTCCTGCATCAGTCTTCAGCCTTTGAGTCCTGTTTCTCTGACAGACATTTGTTGTAGAGCCGGGATTATGAAGGACTTACCTACCCTGTCTTGGCAGAGTTAGGCTGTCGACTTCCCTGCTACCAAGTTTTGTCCTTTTTGGACAGCAGTCTGTCTGCAGTTGGTGCAAGGGGTTTTTTCATGCCAAGAGATAGGCTTGCCACTAATTCAACCGTCTTACAGTGGAGGTTCTTCGATGCTTATCTTCTACTTGGAGTAGAATAGGGGGTGCTGTCAGGCGCTGATATGTCTCGATATAAAAAAAAAAGAAAATCTTAATTTAAGATAACATCTTTAAATGCCATATTCTGCAGATCTCTTGGGGTTTTTGAAGATGCCCTATCCATCTCTTGTATTTAGATAAGCAAATGTTGTTTGTCTCTTAGCAACTTGATTACTGGGTAGTTTAGAGAATATTTCACAGAAATTCTTAAGAATAGACCCAACAATGGAGGTGAAGGACATCTATTGTGAAAATTATTGAACACTGTATAAAGAAATTAAAAAAACCACAAGAAGAAGGAAGGATCTCCCACATTCATGAATTAAAAGAATAAACATTGTAGAAATGGCCTACTGTGTGAGTCTTCTAGAAGAATTGTGAAAAAAATGTTTACTTATCACAAAGCACAGACCATATAAACAATTCTACCAGAATCTAGTTTAATGAACCAGTGAGTTTTTTGGGGGCTTGAACAAAAAACAATTTTTTTTTTTACTAATTGTGCTAAACAATTTAAATAGGCCACAGACCTTAATATGAGATGCCCCCAAAGGAAGCCATAGCCACAAGGAAGAGAAGGCTTACCGATGGAGAAAGCTTTTACCATCTTTTCAGCCATTGATCAGTGCATCAATAATGACAGCATATAAGACATTCAAAAAATTAAACATCAGAAAAAATATATAATCTAATTAATAAATGACAAATAAATTAGATGATTTTAAAAAGAGACAAGGAGAAAATAAATGTATGAAAAATGTTTAACACCTTTAGACATCAGGATGATGGAAATCAAATGTTCATGAAATTCCATATGTGAGAGTTGCTATCTTTAGGAAAACAAACAATAACAAATACTTAATGAGGCTGTGGATAGGATGAGCATGGGGGTGGGATAACAGAGATACAGTGGTGTGGTGAGGGGGGTGGGAAGTAGATGCAGCAGAACTTTACAAACATTCCACATTGCTGGTGTGGCAATAGAATTAGAGAAAAATTATATTACAATTACTGTATAGAAATCACTACTATAGAAATTGGTATGGAAGTTTGTCAAAAACTAAAAATTGAACTATAATGTGATCCAGATATAATACCTCTATGTACATAATAGAAGAAATCAGCATGCTTGAATATCCTTGTTTATTGTGGTATTACTCACAATAGCTTAGTTATACAATCAATCTAGGTGCCCACCCTTGAAGGAATGAATAAGAAATATGACATATATAGAAGTGATACATGTATATACATTATGTAAGTCTTGCTTTCTGTTCTTGTGATAAATAGAATATGACCAAAGGAAAAAGGGGTCTATTTCATATCATACCTCTCAGGTCATAAACTCTATCATTGAGGGAAGTCAAGGTAGGAAGTCAAGGCAGGAATGTGAAGGAAGGAAAGGAAGCAGAGGCCATGGAGGAAAGCTGCTTAGTGGCTTGCCCTATCTTCCTTGCACAGCTTGCTTTGTTATATAACCCAGGTTCACTTGCCCAGAGTTGGCACTGTTTACAGTGGAGTGGTTCCTTCCATATTAACCATCAATCTAGAATATGCTCTGTAGGTCTGCTAAGGCTAATCTGATAGGGACATTTACTCAATTGAGGTTTCTTCTCAGATCATCCAGCTTGTGTCAAGTTAACAACAACAATAACAACAACAACAACAAACTAACCAGCACAATGGAGGACTGCTCTTTATTGACTTGCTCCCCATGCCTTATTTACATTACTCTTTAAAGACAGGCCAAGATTACCTAGCTCAGGGATGTTATTGTCTGTAATGGGCTAGGTCCTTACATACTAATCATTACTTGAGAACATGCCCCAAGGACTTGACTACCCAGGTCAATCTGATAGGGGCACACTTATTTGAGGTTGCTTTTTCCCAGAGGACTCTGACTTGTGGAAAGTTGACACAAACTAAACAGCTCAACACACACACATACACACACACACACACACACACACACACACACACACACACACACACAGAGGGGGGGGGAGAGAGAGAGACATGGAGACAGAGACACAGAGAGAGATAGAGAGAGAAAGACATAGAGACAGAGAAAGAGAGACAGTATTTAGGCTTAAAGAACAAAATCATGTTATTTGTAGGGAAATTGTAGTAGAGATTTTGATTCCTTTAAAAACATAGTTGTATTTTTTGGGTATGTTTTTTGTTTTGGTCTCAAGTGTGGGATGAGGAAACCTTTTATCCGACACTGAAAAATAGGCCCATGAGAGGAGAATGGTGTGATGTTTGTCAGCTGAAAACAAACTCCTGAGAGCACATGATGTGTTACCAACAGGACACTGCCTCATGCTGGGGGCATGGATTTTGCCAGCTGGAAAATATCCTTGTGTGGCTCCTGAGAGGGTATAAAGAAGAGCCCCAAAAGAGAGAGACATCACTTTTGCTTTGCTCCTCTTTTCATTGCTTTGCTTCACTATGAAATGAACTATATATTTTATTAATTTATTTTTTTCAAGTTATATCTCCATCAAAGTATCCTCCCTCCCCTTCCTCACGGTCCCACTCACCCTTCCTCCCTCCCTCTTCCCCATCTCCATTCTCTCCTTCTCCTCAGATGAGGGGAGCCCCACATATCAAACTCCCTCAGTTCATCAGTCACATGAGTGCTAAGAGCTTCCTCTTGTACTGGGGCTTGATACGGCACCCTGGCTAGGGTACAGTGTTTCACTAACAATCAATAGGGTCCATGACTTGTTGCTGCATGGCGTTTTTCATCAGATAGTTGTACTATGTTCCTATCTGTTTGGGTCTGGGGGTTGTAGGATGGTTGTCCTGTGCTATATGGCTAATATCCACTTATAAGAGATTACATACCATGTGTATCTTTCGGGGTCTGGGTTACCTCACTTAGGATGAGCTTTTCTAGATCATCCATTTGGTCACAAATTGCATAATTTTCTTGTTTCTGACAGCTGAGTAGTATTCCATTGTGTAAATGTACCAGTCCTTTTTTTTAAAAATAAATTTATTTATTTGTTGCTTCAGGTTACATCTCCATCATATTATCCTATTTCCCCCCTTCCGAGCCCTGTCCTCCCATCTTCTACCCCTAAACCTTCCATCCTGCTCCTCTGGAGTGGCGTGTCCCTACATAACAGTCCCTCGCCCCAGTTCAGAAGTAATATGAGGGCCAAGAGCCTCTTCATACACTAGGGGCCTACAAGGCAGTATCACCAGTGAAGAGTGTCTCATTGCTAGGGAGAGAAAATTAAAATCAGACCAACCAACCAACAAACAAACAAAAACAAACAACAAAAAAATAAAAATCTATGTACATATTCCCTTTGGTGCATTGGTTGTGGTATACATATCCTGTACTATATAGCTAAAATTCGACTATAAGTGAATAGATACCATGTGCATCTTTCTGAGTCTAGGTTAGCTCACTCAGGATGAGCTTCTCTAGTTCCATCCATTTGGCTGCAAATTGCATAATTTCATTGTTTCTGATAGCTGAGTAATATTCCATTGTGTAGATGTACCACAGGTTTTTTTAATCCATTCTTCAGTTGAGGGACATCTGGATTCTTTTCAGTTTCTAGCTATTACAAGTATGGCTGCTATGAACATAGATAAGGAAACTTCCTTATGATTCCATGAGGAGTCATTTGGATGTATACCCAGAAGTGGAATGGCTGGGTCCTGAGGCAAAGCTTTTCCAAGTTTTCTAAGATATCGCCATACTGACCTCCATAGTGGTTGCACAAGCCTGCACTCCCACCAGCAATAGAGGAGGGTTCCCCTTTCTCCACACCCTCGCCAGCATGTGCTGTCATTTGAGCTTTTGATCTTAGCCATTCTGACAGGTGTGAGATGGAGTCTCAGAGTTGTCTTGAGTTGCATTTCTCTGATAATTAAGGATGTTGAGCATTTCTTCAAGTGTCTCTCAGCCATTAGGGATTCCTCCCTTGTGAATTCTCTATTTAGCTCCGTCTCCCATTTTTTGATTGGATTATTTGGTTTCTTGGCATTTATTTTCATGAGTTCTTTGTAGATTTTGGATATTAGCCCTCTGTCAGATGTGGGGTTGGTGAAGATTTTCTCCCAGTCTGTAGGCTGCCATTTTGTTCGAATGACAGTGCCTTTTGCCTTAAGCTTTTCAGTTTCATGAGGTCCCATTTATTGATTGTTGATCTCAGGTTCTGAGCTGTTGGTGTTCTGTTCAGGAAGTTGTCACCTGTGCCAATGAGTTCGAGGGTTTTTCCCACTTTTTCTTCTAGTAGATTTAGTGTGACCGGCCTTATGTTAAGGTCTTTGATCCACTTGGACTTAAGTTTTGTTCCAGGTGATAAGTATGGGTCTAATTTCATTCTTTTACAAGTGGATATCCAGTTGGACCAGCACCATTTGTCCATTTGTTGAAGATGCTGTCCTTCTTCCATTGTGCGGTTTTGGCTTCGTTGTCAAAAATTAGGTGGCCATAGGTGTGTGGGTCCATTTCTGGGTCTTCAATTCAATTCTATTGATCTACTGGTCTGTTTCTATACCAATACCATGCTGTTTTTACTACTATTGCTCTGTAGTACAGCTTGAAATCTGGGATGGTGATATCTCCAGATGATTTTTTTATTGTACAGGATTGATTTAGCTATTCTGGGTTTTTTTGTTGTTCCATATGAAATTGAGAATAGCTCTTTCCAGGTCTATAAAGAATTGTGTTGGTATTTTGATAGGAGTTGCATTGAATCTATATATTGCTTTTGGTAGGATGGCTATTATTATTATGTTGATCCTACCTATCCATGAGCATGGGAGATCCTTCCATATTCTAAAGGCCTCTTCTATTTCTTTCTTCAAGGGCTTGAAGTTCGTGTTGTACAGGACCTTTACTTGCTTGGTTAGAGTTAACCCCAGGTATTTTATATTGTTTGTGGCTATTGTGAAGGGGGTTGTTTCCCTTATTTCTTTCTCAGCCCATTTGTTTGTAGTATATAGAAGGGCTTCTGATTTTTTTGAGTTAATTTTGTATCCAGCCACCTTGCTGAAGATGTTTATCAGCTGGAAGAGTTCTCTGGTGGAATTTTTGGGGTCGCTTATGTATACTATCATATCATCTGCAAATAGGAATAATTTGACTTCTTCATTTCCGATGTTTATCCCCTTGATGTCCTTTAGTTGTCTTATTGCTCTAGCAAGCACTTCAAGTACTATATTGAAGAGATATGGTGAAAGTGGGCATCCTTGTCTTGTCCCTGAGTTTAGAGGAAATGCTTCAAGTTTCTCTCCATTTAATTTAATGTTGGCTACTGGCTTGCTGTATATCACATTTACTATTTCTAGGAATGATCCTTGTATGCCCGTTCTCTCCAGAACTTTTAGCATGAAGGGGTGTTGGATTTTGTCAAATGCTTTTTCTGCATCTAGTGAGATTATCATGTGGTTTTTTTCTTTATTCTTGTTTATATGGTGAATTACATTGATAGACTTTTGTATGTTGAACCATCCCTGCATTCCTGGGATGAGGCCTACTTGATCATGATGTATGATACTTTTGATGTGTTCTTGAATTCGGTTTGTTTAGGTATTTTTGCATCTATGTTCATGAGGGAGATTGGTCAGAAGTTCTCTTTCTTTGTTGGGTCTTTGTGTGGTTTAGGAATCAGGGTGACTGTGACCTCATAGAATGAGTTTGGCAGTGTTCTTTCTGATTCTATTTGGTGAAAGAGTTTGAAGAGTATTGATGTTAGCTCCTCTTTGAAGGTCCGGTAGAATTCCATGCTAAAGCCATCTGGCCCTGGGCTTTTTTTTGGTTTGAAGATTTTTAATGACTGTTTCTATTTCCTTATGGGTTATAGGGCTGTTTAATCTGTTAATCTGATCTTGATTTAGTTTCAGTAGGTGTAATCTATCAAGAAAATTGTCCATTTCACTTAAGTTTTCAAATTTGGTGGAATATAGATTTTTAAAGTAGGACCCAAATATTCTCTGGATGTCCTCAATGTCTCTTGTTATTTCTCCCTTTTCATTTCTGATTTTGTTGATTTGGGTTCTTTCCCTCTGCCTTTTAGGTAATTTGGCTAGGGGTCTGTCTATTTTGTTGATTTTCTTGAAGAACCAACTCTTGGTTTCATTGATTCTTTGTACAGTTCTTTTTGTTTCTAAGTTGTTGATTTCAGCCCTAAGTTTGATGATTTCCTGCCTTCTGCTCTTCTTGGGAGTGTTTGCTTCTTTTTTTTTCCCAATTCACCCAGTTTAGCTTTTAATTCACTAATATGAGCTGTCACAACTTTCTTTTTGAAGGTACTTAGTGCTATGAACTTTCCTCGTACCACAGCCATCATTGTGTCCCATAGGGTTGGGTATGTTGTGCCTTCATTGTCGTTGGATTTTAAGAAGTCTTTGATTTCCTTCTTTATTTCTTCCCTGACCCAGTAGTCATCCAGTAAAGAGTTGTTCAATTTCCATGTGTGTGTCTGCTTTCTGTTGATTCTTTTGCTGTTGAACTCCAGCTTTATTCCATGGTGGTCTGATAAGATACAAGGGATTATTTCAATTTTCTTGTATCTGTTGAGACTATCTTTGTGTCCAACTATATGGTCGATTTTTGAGAAGGTTCCGTGAGGTGCTGAGAAGAAGGTGTATTCCTTTTTGTTTGGGTGAAACGTTTTGTGGATATCTGTTAGGTCCATTTGGTTCATGATCTCTGTTAGACTCATTATTTCTCTATTTGGCTTCTGTCTTCATGATCTGTCTATTGTTGTGAGTGGGGTGTTGAAGTCTCCCACTACTAATGTGTTGGGATTGACATGCAATTTAAGTTTTAGAAGCCTTTCTTTTACAAATGTAGGTGCCTTTGTATTTGGGGCATAAATGTTCAATATTGAGATGTCCTCTTGATGAATATTCCCTTTTATGAGTATATAATGCCCTTCTCTGTCTTTTTTTATTAACTTCAGTTTGAAGTCTATTTTGTTTGATATTAGGATGGCTACTCCAGCTTGCTTCCTGGGTCCATTTGCTTGGAAAACCTTTTCCCAGCCCTTTACTCTGAGATAGTGTCTATCTTTGATAGTGAGATGTGTTTCTTGTATGCAGCAAAAAGATGGGTCTTGTTTACGGATCCAATCTGTAAGCCTGTGTATTTTTATTGGGTAGTTGAGTCCATTGATGTTGATGGATATTAGTGACCAGGGGTTGATATTTCCCATTAGTTTTGTATAGGTGGTCATCCTGTGCCTCTTTTGGTTTAGTTGCTGTGGAGTTTTCTATTTCCTCTGTTTTCTTGGGTGTAGTTATCTTCTCTTGGTTGGAATTTTCCTTCTAGGATCTTCTGTAGGGCTGGGTTTGTGAGGAGATATTGTTTGAATTTGATTTTGTCATGGAATATCTTGTTTTCTCCATCTATGTTGATAGAGAGTTTTGCTGGGTATAGTAGTCTGACTGGACACCTATGTTCTCTTAGGGCTTGTAGGACATCTGTCCAGGCCCTTCTAGCTCTTAAGTTTTCTGAGGAGAAGTCAGGTGTAATTCTGATGGGTCTGCCATTGTATGTGACTTGACCTTTTTCTCTTACAGCTTTTAATATTCTTTCTTTGTTCTGTACATTTGGAGTTTCAATTATTATGTGGCGAGAGGATTTTCTTTTCTGATCTAATCTGTTTGGTGTTCTGTAAGCCTCTTGGATTTTTATTGGCATCTCTTTCTTTAGGTTTGGGAAGTTTTCTTCTATGATTTTGTTGAAGATATTTCCTCGAACTTGGAGTCGGGAGTCTTCTCTTTCCTCTATGCCTATAATTCTCAGGTTCAATCTTTTCATTAAGTCCTTGATTTCTTGGATGTTGTGGGTGAGAGATTTTTTAGCCTTCTCATTTTCTTTGGATGTTGTACTGATTTCTTCTATCGAATCTTCCATGCCTGAGATCCTGTCTTCCATCTCTTGCATCCTTTTATGATACTCATATCCATAGTTCCTGTTCTCTTCCCTTGATTCTCCATTTCCACTTTTAACTCTGACTGTGTTTTCCTTATTGTTTCCATTTCCATTTTCATGTCTTGAATGGTTTTATCCATTTTGTACGTTTCCTGCTCCAGTTTACTTGTCTTTGCCTGGAAATTTTTTATTGTCCTGACTTTTTCCTGTTCAAGTTGAGCCACCTTTTCTTGGAGCTCTCTAATGGTATTATCCATTGCTTTCACTTGTGAAATTGTGGCTTCTTTGAATTCCTTCATAGATTTAAGTTCTTCTTGAAAGGACTCTATCTCTTTCCATAATGTAGAATTGTCATCATTTTCATGTGTTTCTGCTTGTGTGAGGTCATCAGGATTGGATGAACTAGGATAGTTTTGTGTTGTTGGAGTCATATCTCCTTGATTTCTGTTTTTTTTTTTTTTTTTTTTGGAACTTTGGCCATTTGGATGTTTTTAGCTTTCTGCTTCTGTTTTCTTCTGGGCTTGGATCCAAAGGGGGCTCTTTGGTGTGGCAGTTGAATTGTTTGGTGATCTGTCGCTGCTTACAGGGGAATCTCAGTGTCACTGTGCTTCTAATAACCAGAAGCACTGTGAGCTGGTGCAGCCTATTCACAGGTAATGAGGAATGGCCCAGGATTGTTTCACTGCTCCCAAGTCAGATTTCTCTATGTTGTGCATTGAGTGTTCAGCCTGCAGTGGCTGTGGTGGTATGGTCCTGTGTGCCCAGGCACAGATTCTGTGGACTCTGGTTGTCCCCAAGGAGTCTGAAAGGGCCCGACTCCATGCTTGATATGTCTGGGCTTTCCAGAATACAGCTCTGGCCTTCCTGGCTTCTCGAATTCACGTTTTGGAACCCTCAGCCTCTGCGCACCTCTGCAGTGCACTCGCTCCCACCAGGTGTGCTGTTGCTTCCCCGCCACTGGAGTGTGCTGCTAATACTCCCACGGGTACGCAACCTTTTGCTAAATAGCTGGAAGTTCCGTGTGGGGTGTGGGTGGCCCAGTAAGCTAGTGAGTGATCCCGTGTGGGAGTTCGAATCTGCCGCCACTGCCATGGGTGCCGCTGCTAAGACTCCCATGGATCCTCAACCTTTTGCTAAATAGCTGGAAGGTCTGCGTGGGGTGTGAGGGGCCCAGTAGGCTGGTGAGTGATCCCGTGTGGGTTCCAAATCTGCCCACTGTGTATTAGAGTTGATCTTACTAGGCATCTCTCCTGATGAGAGTTCCCAATTCCCGGATTCAGCATCTTCCATGTCCGAGAGAGGCCCAGTTGTTTTTTTTCTTTTTTTTTTAAACATCCATTCTTTGGTTTAAGGACATCTGGGTTGTTTCCATTTTCTGGCTATTATGAATAAAGCTGCTATGGACATTGTTGAGGTAACGTCCTTGAGGTTTGATGTACAATCTTTTGGATATATGCCCAGGAGTGGTATGGCTGAGCCATAGAACTATTTCCAATTTTCTAAGATATAGCTAGATTGATTTCCAAAGGGGTAATATAAGTTTGCATGCCCACCAGCAATGCAGGAATGTTCCCCTTTCTCCACATCCTCACCAACAGGAGCTAGCTCTTGAGTTTTTGATTTACCCATTCTGAAGGGTGTGATATTGAATCCCAGAGTCATTTTGAGTTACATTTCCCTGATGATCAAAGATGTTGAACATTTCTTCAAGTGTCTCTCGGCCTTTAGAGATTCCTCTTTTGTGAATTCTCGGTGTAGTTCTGTACCTCATTTTTTGATTGGATTATTTGGTTTGTTGGTTTTTAATTTCTTGATTTCTTTATATATTTTGGGTATTAGGCCTCTGTCAGATGTGGTGCTGGTGAAGATCTTTTCCCAGTCTGTAGGCTGCCATTTGTTTTAATGACAGTGACCTTTGCCTTTCAGAGCTTTTCAGTTTCATAAGGCCCCATTATTAATTGTTGGTCTTATAGCCTTAGCTGTTGGTGTTCTGTTCAGGAATCTGTCATCTTTGCCCATGAATTTGAGGCTTTTCATCACTTTCTCTTCTCTTAGATTTAGTGTGTCCAGTTTTATGTTGAGGTCTTTGATCCACTTGGACTTAAGTTTTGTGCAGAGTTACAAATATGGGTCTATTTTCATTTTTCTACATGTTGACATTCAGTTAGACAAGCACCATTTGTTGGAGATGCTGTCCTTTTTCCATTGTATGGTTTTGGCTTCTTTGTCAAAAATTAGGTGACCATAGGTGTGTGGGTTTATTTATGAGTCTTCAATTCGATTTCATTGATCAACTGGTCTGTTTCTACACAAGTACCATGCTGTTTTTATTACTATTGCTCTGTAGCACAGCTTGAAATCAGGGATGATGCTACCTCTAGAAGTTCTTTTTTGTACATGATTGATTTAGCTATTCTGTTTTTTGTTTTGTTTTGTTTTTCCATGTGAAGTTGAGACTTGTTCTTTTCATGGTCTGTAAATAATTGTGTTGGTATTTTGATAGGAATTGCATTGAATCTGTATATTGCTTTTCGGTAGGCTGACCATTTTTATTATATTGCTCCTACCTATCCAGGAGTGTGGGAGATCTTTCCATCTTCTGATATCTTCTTCAATTTCTTTCCTAAGGGACTTGATGTTCTTGTCAGTCAGGTCTCTCATTTTCTTGGTTAGAGTTCTCCCCAGGTTAAACAGTCTTATAACCCCTAAGGAAATAGAAGCAGTTATTAAAAGTCTTCTAACTAAAAAAAAAGTCCAGGGCCAGATGGTTTCAGTACAGAATTCTATCTTCTAAGGAGAGCTAATAACCTTCAAACTCTTCCACAAAATAGAGACAGAAGGAACACTGCCAAACTCATTCTATGAGGTCACAGTCACCTTGATACCTAAACCATACAAAGGCCCAACAAAAAGGAATTTCAGACCAATTACCCTTATGCACATGGATGTAAAAATCCTCAATAAAATACTTGCAAATTGAATCCAAGAACACATCAAAGATATTATTCACCATGATCAAGTAGGCTTCATCCCAGTGATGCAGAGGTCGTTCAACATATGAAAATCCATCAATGTAATTCACCACATAAACAAGCTGAAAGAACACAACCACATGATCATCTCACTAGATGCTGAAGCATTATTTGAAGGAATCCAAAAAATCATACTAAACGTCTTGGAGAGATCAGGCATATAAGGACCATACCTAAACATAATAAAGGCAATATTCAGCAAGCTAGTTGCCAACATCAAATTGAAAGGAGAGAAACTTAAAGCATTTCCTTTAAAATCAGGGACAAGACGTGGATGCCCACTCTCCCGATATCTCTTCAACATAGTACTTGAAGTTCTAGCTAGGGCAACTAAAGGATATCAAGGGGATACAAATCGGAAAGGAAGAAGTCAAAGTATCCCTATTCACAGGTGATATGATAGTATACATCAGTGATTCCAAAAATTCCACCAGAGAACTCTTACACCTGATAAACACCTTTAGCAAGGTGGCTGGACACAAAAATAATTCTAAAATATTAGCAGCCCTTCTTTTTTTTTGTTTTTTTTGTTTTTGTTTTTTCAAGACAGGGTTTCTCTGTGTAACAGCTCTGGCTGTCCTGGACTCACTTTGTAGACCAGGCTGGCCTCGAACTCATAGAGATCCGCCTGCCTCTGCCTCCCAAGTGCTGGGATTAAAGGCGTGTGCCACCACCGCCCAGCCTTAGTAGCCCTTCTTTACCCAAAAGATAAATGGACTGAGAAAAAAATTAGGGAAACAACACCCTTCACAATAGCCACAAAAAAGTATGAAATGAACTCTTTGAGCTTGCTGATGCCGTCACTGCTGCTGATCTCGGCCCAGGTTGGACTGACAGAGCCGGCTCCTGGGCAGGGGCAAGGAATTCGCTGCTGCCACTGTACCTGCTGCAGCTGTTGCTGGTGGTTCCTGCTCCTGTGTTTGGTGTTTGGCTGGACTGCTAGAATCATGACGAAAAAGAATAAAAACACCCCAAAGAAATGCATCTAAAGAAATCTACAATCCCTTTCCCTCCTAACCTTCTTTCTCCCTTACCTTGGACTAGTGGGTTATAAGGGAGGTAGAGACATTAAGATAACAACAAATTAATAGTATAAAAGTACGCCAACAGGAAATAATTAGAGATCAGCACCTTAGACAAATAAGCAAGGCTTGGAAAGACAAATATCACATGTTGTCCCTCTGGAGAAAAATCTCGAGAATAAAAAAGAAGGAAAGCAGAATGGTTATTTGGGAAGATTAAGAGAGCCAGGGAAAGGAGGAACCAAAAGTAGGTAATGATAGGGTGAATATGATCAAAGTAAGTGAAACATATGCATGACGATATCAACGTGAAGCCCATTATTTTGTTACAGCTAATGTATGCTAGTAATTTTATCCTCTGAGTTGCCTTTTTTATATAATCAGGCTGGTATGGGAAATAAGAGGTCCAGGCATAATGAGGTGTAGATAATGAGGTATATAATCAGCATATGTTACCATCCTAGCTATTAAAAGAAGGTGTTGAGATGTTTTTTTTTTTTTTTATCTGTTTGTGAAGAACAGGGAGATTAAGACCGGAAAATGTTTTAACACTGCAGACAGGGCCCATGAGACTCCCAGAGGGAGAGGTGTCTCTGGTGTTAGGAAGCATGTTGGACTTTGAATCCCAGTTGCTAACACTATGGTCTATGGAAAGACCCTGGATATTGTGGCAGGTCTATAGATATCCTCACTTACAAAGCTCTCAAATACTAGCTCACCTTGTGACAAGTCATGAAATCAAGTTTGTTTGGAAACTGATTGGCTTATATGTCTTTTGGAAAGTCCACGAATCTCAGGTATTCATTTCCATCACAACAGCTTCATCGTCCACAGCTAATAAATTCTTTACCCTGAGTCCAACTTCACTAAGTACTGGCATGGGTAAGAAGTGCTCCTGGAGTGAAGACATTTCAAAGACATTTTCATACAGTGGCACCATGCAGAGTGCATTAATCTTTCCTGTGATTTCCTCTTATTGTAACAGAGGAAAAGGCTTCTAATGTGCAAACCTCGTTAAATCAATCATCTTGGGGATTCAGATGCTCAGTGTGATAAAAGCAACAACTTTCTCTACCTTTAGGCCATTTTCCATTTATTTTGGAAGTTAGAATTTGGGGAAATAAGTTCTCTGATGGATTTATGATTTAGCTTCAAATGTAATATTTGAATTTCACTTTATTAGCCAGAAGAAATGAAAAGTCCTAAATAGCCAATAAAATGCTTCACTTTTAGATTGAATGTTTATTGTTTTCATGGCTACTTGGATGCTGCATCTTTAAGCTCTGACTAAATTGATGGAATTGAACACAAAGTGTATTAATTTGGAGCAAAGGCTTATTTCTATTGTTGCTTATATATTTATAGTCATCTGCAATTTTTATTTAAAACTTTGATTGCTTCTATCCGAAAAAGCAGTTTTATCAAGAATAAAACATGAGGAAATTGTTTAAGACAAAACGTCAATAGAGATAAACATTTTGTCTAAATTTAACTCCTTACTGTTTGTTACAGAGAAGTACTGTGGAAAGAAGCGCTGGCTTCCAGAGTATTTTAAATTCGGAATTAATCAGACCCAGGCTCTGCTCAGACACCTGCAGGCAGCAGCACCTCACAGAGGCAGCGTGTGGGAGGCCCTGTTTTGGTGGTAGGAAGAGACTGGCCACAGCAAATGCAAAACTGAGACTTTCTCTTTTAAACTGACTTCTGCTGCGGTATTAGTGAAGGATGTTGGCAGGCAATATTAATTTTGACTTGCTTTTATTACATGCACCTAGTTACCTGACTGTTGGAGCAGGTCCAGTCACTTACTTCATGGTGAGGAGGATGTGAAGTGATCAACAGGCACCTATGAGTTCACTCTTGTCATTGTTGGCGGACCTACATGTAAAGCATCTTGTAGTTGTTCAGGTTCAAAGTGGTATTATTAGATCTCCAGTGTACTCTCCTTAAACTATGTGTATTTGTCTCAGGAACATGGAGATTGGATCTATAGACCAAAAGGGGAACTCTCACTCTGAACTCAGCAATTCCACAAGACAATATTTTGTTGAAGTCATTTTTCCATTGTTTTCTAATGCTTCCTGCTTTGATATCTCTGGAATACATTAGCACTTTCAGAGAGAGTGATGTCACAGCCCCATGCTAACTATTCTCCAAATGACCATTCCTCCTTAATTAATGTTATTCCAGTTTTAATTGTATTCATCATGTGGTAGCAAGATAGCATCTTAGTTACTCACCTACTGATGTCATGAAATACACGACAAAGGACATTTATAAAAGGAAGCTCTTAATTATGGGCTTTGCTTACATTTTCAGAGTGTTAGTCTATGATCATCATGACAGAGAGCTTAGGTGTAGGCAGGCATGGTACTGGAGCAATTACCGAGAGCTCATGTTAGAACTTGAAGTTCTAACAGAGAGACTCAGCCTGGTGAAGGCTTTTAGACGTCAAATCCTACCACCAACGACATATCACATCCAACTAGCCACACCTCTGAATCCTTTCCAAATAGTTCCACTAACCAAGCATTCAAACATATAAGCTAATGAGGGGCCTTCTCATTTAAACCACCACAGGTGACAAAGACAGAAACAAGTTTTATTAAAACAGAAGAACTCTTCTAATGTTGTACAATCCATGTCTACTGTTAGGAAATTCAAAACACCAAGCAATAATATTTCTAAAGAAAGATCATATATTTGCTTATATGTATCTCTGTATATACATTTATACATATTTATGAAACACATTACAGGACATATTATATTCTGAAAGATGTAGGGCCATTAATAAAATCACAATAGTGCTCAATTATATATTAAAGGATAAACAATTCTGTAGTATTTGCATGTTGTCAGATGCCTTTTTTTTTGGTGTTAGATACCTACTGTCTGAGGAAACCCCAGAGCCTTGAAAAGAAGAACATAGAGGATTTGTCCAGGACAGAAAGCTTACAGGGCAGCTGAGTAAGCTTATGTTGTGTATTAGTTAGTAACTTAGAGCTTCATACCTCAATTGAAAAATGAATACTGTGGGAATCAAGAAGTTATTTGGGAGCTAACTAAGTAATAATCTCCTTTTCAAACAATTTCACTTGTAAAGATCATTTATATATTGGTGGTGTGTGTTTTCAAACTAAAATAGCATTTGATTTTCCTTTTTCTTTTTGCCCATCTTTCTTCCTTTCTTTCTTTCTTTCTTTCTTTCTTTCTTTCTTTCTTTCTTTCTTTCTTTCTTCCTTCCTTCCTTCCTTTCTTTTTTTTTTATCAACATCTCTGTTGTTGTAATTGTGTTGCTTCTATAAGGTTTTAACCTGAAGACAACACCAGCAGGCTGTGCTTTGGCCTTTCTTGGTGATACATTTTAATATCATTTGAATATTGAAGCATCATGCTGCTGTCCCTGCAGCCCATCTTCCTTTAGTGGGCAGCTCTGGGGAAGCTGAATGAGAAGATCAAGATTCCGAGTCTCTGTTCTTGTAGTTGTTTTGTAATTGTTGAGATTTGACAATTTGAGAGGATGGAAGATCTCCAAAGTTGGGATAGGAAAGTGTTCTTAAAGAAAGTAGGTTAAGTATAATTTAGTGAGACACAAGGAGGAAGGCAAGCAACACAGAACCTTGGTTACTAGTTGGGAGTGAAGAGAAACACTGACCAGTTCAGCACAAATGTTATTTTATATTATTGATTACCACATTAGGTTACAATGCTTTTTAGAGCCTTCATTATTATGCTATGTAATAAAATGCTGTATAACAAAAACTGTCCCTGTTACACAATCAAACATGGATTTTGTCAAAAAAAATCATGATAAAATGGCAGATATAATAGTAGTTTTAATATTGTGCTAATACTCACACCTGACCCACATGCTGCCAAATGTGCTTACTGTGAGGGAACTTTTCCAGATAATATAGAGCACACTTGCTACATGCAGCCAACACTGAACTACCATAGAGCAAGAATTGTATAAGAGCGTGTCTGTGACAATGACAATAAATTCTAGATTTATTTTTAAAAGAGCGTCACTCTTTGGTAACGATGTGGTTGCATTTCCTTTCTTATTTTGTGAGAGCAAAGGTCTTGGCTCTGTCTTCCTGGATTGGTCTGTGCTCTCCAATCTTCCTTGTCATCACAGGCTTTGCCTCTAGCCTGCATGTGAGCTCCATTTAAGGAGATGAGTGCCTTCCCTCCCACCCTTCTGTTTGTTTGGTATCTGTGCTCTGCTCACTGTTCCTTGTCTGCTCTGATCTTTCCCGAGTGACTGATGGTGGCTTTCACACCTTGATCAGTATTTAAAAAGTTTTACAGAATTCTTGTGAACTCAGCTTGATACCCTGCTTTCCCCCTTCCTTTATGTCTTTGATATTTTGTATGCTTTCCTTTATTAAGTTTTCCTATTTGATTTTCAAATAAAATAAGTTTAAGTAGCAGATCGCCAGATAAATGGCTAAGGTTTGGAACCAGTCTTGTTTCTGCCATAATTCTGAGGATCTTGTGCGTGGTTTCAAGGGTTAAGACTACACATGTTTATGGCACAGTGCTTTTCCTAACCCAGTTATAGAGAAAGTGGTATGTGCCTGTGAGTTATTAAGAAAGTAAAGCCTTACTATTGTGAAATGACTTTAGATTGATTGATGAATTAGATCATCTACTGTAAATGAGAAATATGAGAGTGTTTGGAAGGTTTTTTGAGAATGGCTTACTTGGGAAAAATATAGATGAATTTTAATAAAACTCTTAACAGGAATTAGTAGAAGTTTTTAAATGAACTTTGAAGCCTTAATTAGACTGAATCATGTTTGAAATTTGAAGACATCCATGAAGAAGGTACTGCTAGTCAAAAATGGGTGGGGGAACGGGACAAAATATCTCTGAGTGACTACAACAGGTCTTTTGGGTGTGGGCACTAAATGGGACTGAGACTTAGCCTTAAAGGATAAAACATGAATTTCATCAAAGATGCAAAGCACAGATAACAGTAGTTCAATATTCAGCTCAGTTCCAGGAAGTCCAGGAAAAGGAAGGGTCTGCACAATGAGCAAGGTTATTACAGGAACAGAAGTCATTGTGGAGAAACATGGCAGGAGAGGAGCAGGTATAAAGAAACATGGCAGGAGTGACTCCAGGGCGGCAAGCAGACAGCTGTAGGTGTTCATTCATTGACCGCAGTTTTGGAAGTTAGAAGCAATTGGGCAAAGATATATGGTAGAGATGTATAGAAGCGAATTAACACAACTATCTGACCTCTTTTCAGAAGTCTTTAACAATCTCCGGACTGAAGAAATTGAGAATAATAAACAATTAGTAGGTTTAGATCTGAGGATTGGCCTGGTGGATAATTGGAGGGGCTGAGTGGGAGTGATTAAAGAGATTAGTGAACTAGAAAGAGAATGACTGAAGAAATGAGGTTCTGGTTTAGTTTCAGAGACTAATTGCTAGGAAATAATTGTCACAAGGCAGGTATGAGATGATATAGACTGTTAGAGTAGAAATTCCTTTTTACTTTTTATTTTTAATTTTTTTTGTGTGTGTGTATCACATGTTGTGTATGTGTAGATGCTAGCCAGACATGAGGCCATTGTCTGATGACTTCCTCAATATCTCTCTGTCTTAACATTTGGAGTACAGTCTCTCAGTGAAAACAGAGCTAGTCATTTCAGCTACATGGGCTGATGGAAGAATCCTGTAAGTGTGGTGTGCAACCTGTCCCTGCCTCTGCAATGTTGGGATTGCAGGTGACTTCTGTAAGTGTGGCATGCACCTGTCTCTGCCCCCTCAATGTTGGGATTACAGGTCATTCCTGTAAGTGTGGGATGCACCTGTCTCTGCCCCCTCAATGTTGGGATTGCAGGTGACTCCTGTAAGTGTGGCATGCACC
>CAJQZJ010027982.1:9024494-9067275 GCA_907164525.1 Lophiomys imhausi | reverse complement strand
TGTGTGTGTGTGTGTGTGTGTGTGTGTGTGTGTGTGTGTGTGTGTGTAGGGGGAACTAGATTGTTCTGTTTTAACTCCAAAATGCTTTCTGTCAGCAAGTAGAGAAGACACTGCCCACCTCCATCATGGTCTCTTTTTGAAAAATCTAAGTTCAATCATATCACTTGAATTGATAATTATTCAAGAATTTAATTCATTATAAATGTAGGGACTGTTCATGGCCTGTGCCTGAATGATATCTTCCACACAGAATTATCCAGAGTTTATATTACTGTTTTCAAGTGCTTATAAGCTAATAATATGTTTGAAAGTGCAACATTCCCTTGCATTTCAGAAAAGGTCAAACCTCGCATTCTGAGGTGCTAGGCTGTGTGTCTGCCTCCCGTCCCCTTCCTTTGTCTGGTGTCTGCCCATCTCCTATTGTTTTGTAGACCTTCATCTTCCAAAACGATGTTTACTTGGAAAACAAGAGGATAACAAAAGAACCAAAACATGTGACTCTATTGGTGGCTCAGCATTTATTTATTTTCTGTACTGTCTCATCTCAGAAGAGCCCCTGTGCTTCCGCCATGCTCCTGAGCCCTGGTTGCTGGAGCAATTCTCACACGGATGAGGCAGAGAATTCAACAGAGTTGTTGGGGAGACAGATGAGAAAAACAGAATTTTTAGAAATGTTGTTTCATAGGATTTTTTTCTGCCTAGAGAAGCATTCTAGGGTGTTCATGTGGGTTTTTTGCTTGTTTGTTTCTAGTCTCTGAATGAGGTTTTTACTTGAAAACTTAAAATCTGAACAAAGATGAGAAATCTAGCAATTGGATATAGGTTCTTTGAGGGCAACAGGATGATAGACTTTAATTAAAGAAACATTATTCATCAGTAGTATATTATGATAGGTAGTAAGTACTTAGTTTTGTGGAAACCCCTCTGGCTGGGAAGTATGGATGGCAGATCTATTATATGCTTTGCCACCTGCTAGCTGGCCTTTTCTTTTTCCACAGAAAGTACTTTAAAATGCACCTCCCTGCTTATAATCAAAAACAAACAAACAAAAAAGCATAAAGGAAAGCCCAAAGCAAATACTTTTAATATCAGAACATTAGATTTTTAAAATTACTGCATGTTATAGAAATGTAAACATAAAATATATTTTATGGAGTATTCATTTGAACTGAATGGAAAAACATGGCAAATCCTGAGCTGCTGAAGTAAATAGAAATAGGATGCAGTCAGGCATGGGGGTGGCTGTGCTTGAAAGGCACACCTGTTCCTAATGGCCACACAGGTTTTCCCTTTGCTTCTATCATCTATGAGTTATACTACTCTAAATATAATCTGTTTGGGATAGAGTCCACTTTTCAAGAAAGAAAGAGATGTCACAAGTACCTTTTTTATGTAGCTGAAGGTAAGAGTGAATCACACCTTTCGTCCTAGCACTCAGGAGGCAAAGGCAGGTGGATCTCTGTGTTCGAGGCCAGCCTGGTCTACAGAGTGAGTTCCAGGAGAGCCAGGGATATACAGAGAAACTCTGTCTTGAACGCCCCTCCTTACACCCAAAAAATGACTGAATCACAACCTGGTTCAACATAGATCATAGTGGAAACAAAAGTATCTTCATAGAGGTATTCTCATGAATAAATAGGAAGAAAATGCAAACAAACAAAAAAATTCCCCTGCCAGGAATATCAAATCTTAGGTTCTATTCTGCAGGAGATTCAGCTGTTTACAAGGTGGAGAAGGGTAGGGATTTCATATATGCTATAGGATCTGCCTTTTTTCCCTGGTGAACAGAAAAGATGCCTTCCTTAGCCTGGGTTATGAACAAGGAGCAATAAATCTGAAACAAAGGCAGCAGTCCCTTGCCATGACCCATGGTATCACTACACATGACAATACTGACTGATGATAAGTAGGACTCATTGGGTATCATTTTCTAGTTATTCGAATTAAGACCATAGAAAATAGGATGCTATGGTGCAATAATAGCACCAGGGTGAGCCATAAGGAAACAAGAGCTGGAAGGATCATACCTTTTGAATAAACACAAGAGGGCAGCCATTAAGACCACCTACTTTAGGGGAGGCTGACAGAGAGAGGGAGCCTGTGGGCACTGGTAATCTCATTGCAAACTCCTCTTCCATTAACATGGCCTGTGTAAACCTCAGCTGTAACCAAAGGCGTCCAGCTCAAACACTGACTGTTAGTTTTTGCTTAGGATTACTCGAGGGTCAAATATGAACACTTGCCGTCATTATGCTTCTAAATACTTAGAGATATGACAGGAGGAAGAAGGCAGATGGAAGAAGCAAGCATCACACTGCTATTTAAGAGGAATGTGTTAATTTGGTGTGTGTTCAGTGGCAATCTAGTTTGGAAAACTCTCAGCCTGTTTCAGCCTTCTTAGCTTTATCTTTCATTCATTATTAAAAGGATAAGATCCAAGCCCATACATAGGGTAAGAAAATAAAAAGACTGCTATTAACCCAGAATGAAGTTCTTGCAAACAGGAGCTACCTATGGAATTCTCTACCAGCACTCATTGTAGAACATAGATGTGAATGAAGTTTTCACTTTGATTTGCTTCACAAATTAACTAGTGTTATCATGTTACAATTTACCTAACGTAAACTGAAGATAACATTTGGATCAAATTATGCTAAATTTGTGTTCTGTAGAAGAGCTTACTGTTTCTACATCACCAGCAGGTTACCTATTTCTAAAATTTTGTTTCTCATAGGTGATTAGTTGTACCTTGGGAGGAGAGTAACTAAGAGCAAATGTCACAGTGAGACTGCATACATGTTCTACGGGTGCCTGGACAAAGTGCACATAGAAAGACCCATTGCATATAACAGGCCAGGAAGTGGGGGTACAGCCTGCACAGACAAGATACTGTCAGACAGATGAGAAAGGGAGAGTGGCAATATCACCCTTGAAATAGGGACTGTGTTACTTATGGTTCATATTGGGACCCTTATGACTGTGACAAGGAAACCAATGATAACAATATGAAGTTGGTGGCTGCAAACTGGAAGTCTGAAGGAAACCGAATGCATTTGTTACCTTATAAAGCAGCCATTCTGCATTTGCTCTATGAAACGCACTTTAAACATTGACCAACAGCTAAAAGGTAGAAAGTCCTGAATTTGGAAAGGCTATCCTAAAATCCTCTCCCTCATTTAATAGAAGTCCACATAGTAGTATCTTCATATCTAGGGCCGTGGTAGACGGATGTATTTTAAAGTAGTGGACTTTGCCACAGCAGTGCGTCTGTAGGGAAATAACAATTTTGGAAGGGCGCCCCTGGGTCTGCAAGACATGCCCGATGCCATGTCCAAGTATTTTGCAGCCAGTCTTTCTTGGCAAGATTTACTTTGGGTTAGAATGAATGTTTCTGTTTCCTTCTTTTTCTCCTTCCTTCCTTCCTTCCTTCCTTCCTTCCTTCCTTCCTTCCTTCCTTCCTTCCTTCTCTCTCTCCCTCCCTCCCTTTCTCCCTTCTCCCTCCTTCCTTCTTTCTTTCATTTCTTCCTCCCCCCCTTTTTTGTTTTGCTCTTGTTGAGGTAAAATTAAAATACTTTAATTCCCTCTACTGGCTTTTAGTGACTCCTCAACACTGAGAAACCATCATCCCTGATGGCATAGGTACAGGACATCTTCATCCTGCTGACTGCAGTGTGACATCATCAGCTGTGTCTCATGCTTGAAGCTACTGACTATGACTAAATTGGTTTTCTATAGATTTGCCTGTTCTGTGTATGAATGAATACGCATACCGTGTGACTACGCATGTGTGGCTGTTTCTCAGAATACTGTTTTCAGGATGCATCCTTATTATGTATCATGTTCCACTGTGTTTCATGTGTGGACAATGTGTCATTGCACCTGACGATGCCAAAACATCATCAGAGAGATGATGTTAACACAAAGACACACAACTGGATGGTGCTCAGAGAATGAGAGACCCTGAGAGAGGCACAGGGACTTATATGGAAAAGTAAATGGAAATGGAAAGATTTTAAGAGACAGAGGTGGTAAAGGGCTCCCACGAAGCAGCTTCTTCCGGACACAAGAGGGTGTATGCACATATGAACTCACAGAGACTGTGACAGTGCACAGAGAATCCTTGCAAGTTCAAATCAGGCACAATCTCAGCACAGAGAGGGGAAAGCAGACACAGAGTCCCACCTCTAACTAATAATCAAAAAAAATTTAAATATCATTTGGTCTATATATGGAAATGTTATTTTAAATTTTTTTAAGGAAGCATGGAATTAGTTTACAATCAGGATAGTGCTAGTGGTGTTCTTAGGCAGATCATGAAGGCAGAGAGTAGGGATGGGTGTCTACATATATAATCATTTCTCAAGCAGCTGCCATTCTAGCATGTGGTTAGAGTGTGTTTGACTGTTTCTAAACTAAGCAGATCCTTGAAGACAAGCTGATATCAAGTGCTCATCAGTTTGAGGGAGAGTTGGAAGTGAAAGTTTGGAAGGAGAAAAGTGAGGAGGAGATGATTCTTTTGTTTTAATTAATTAAGCTATATTGGATAAAAATTTGATTTTGTTTTTTCTTTCTCCCCTTGGAAACCATTCCTGCTTTTATGAAGTTGATTTTATTTTTCCAAGACAGAGTTTATTTACTAGAAATAAGTCCCCTTGCTTAGGAACAAGAGAGCCACACATCTTTGGAAAGTTAAGAGATAGGAGTCTATTTTTCTAACTATTTTGCCAACATTACTTGAGAAGCTTAAAGAGGGTTGAGTAATATCCAAATTTAAATTTGGAATTCTGTAAATTTACTTGGGTTTCTCTTCAGTGGATGGTCTGAGAAACAAGATGGGTTTTTTTTGCTTGTCAACTAATGAACAAACATGGAATATGTATAGGAGTTATCCAAGAAATTGTTACCCATGTTTAAAATTGTTTTCCTGCTTCACAAAAGGTCTCTGTGCCTTTCAGAATGTAGCCTCACATTCTATAGATATGAAAGCTTTTGTTATCCTCCGTGAGCCATTCTTTGCTGAACTTAAAATGGTTTTATGGGGGGAATTAGTGATGTTGGATATTCAAAAATATTGGAATATAATAAGTTCAATCTGTGGTCATGATTATACAAAATTCAGTTGATTAAATTTCTACACGCCTTCATTCTGGGACATCAGGAGAAACTTACTGCTCTTCACAAAGAGAATTTTGAATATTTTAAATATCTTTCTATTTTTGTGGCATTTATTTTGTAAGAATATTTACTTCCCATTTAGGTTCACAAGTAACATATCTTTGTTAATCAAGACAATTTTAATTTTACTTCATTAAATTTCAAAGTTTTCTGCATTATGAAACTATCACAGATTATACCTAGTAATACAGCCAGTGTGCTAATTAATAAAATAATTAAATTTAATGACAAAGAGAGGAGGAACGAATGAGCAGGACAGTTGCAGGGTAGCTCCTGTAAAACACTGTACACCACACACAGGAGTCCTTGGTAGGAGGTTACAGCTAAAATCCTCACATTTTGTTGTTTCAGAGAACTAGTCTGATCTGTGTTAGGATGTGTGAGTTCATTTATACCAACTTTTCTTTTCAAATAACAGAATCAACATTGGGATGTAGATTGTAATTTGTTCCATTTCCCCCTCAGTTTTGCTCAACTACTGTGACTGTAAACCTCAAGGTCTGGACATAACATTTTGGTGTTCATTGTGGGGAGGAGAATGGTCAGCAAGGGAAATGTAACCCTGCCAATCTCTTTTGACTGGGGAAGAAATATAAATAACCAGGAAGAGAGACCAGCAGCAGAGGCTCAGCATCTGCTTTACTTTCTTAGGGACCACATGTCACAGCTTCAGTCATTAAAACCCCAATGCAGCTAGGCTGGAATTCAGTGAAACTGTATTTTAACCCAATTAGATTAGGATCAAAGAATATGAACAAGGGGGAAAGAAAGACAGAGGGTGCCACCACTCTAAGCATTTCATCTTCTACTCCATTGGGTTGTATCTACTACAGGGATTGTAAACTTGCAGGCACAGTGATGCATTTTTGAACATCTGAGCTACTATACACTGAAAACACCATGAAATAAAAATAATCTCTTCACACTTCCCAACTGGCTGTTTATCAACTTTTTCCTTTCCCACATTTGTGCATGAAGTGTCCCTTCACAGCCAGAAATCCTGTGGTGTTTTTGGCTCTGATTTGGACAGTAACTTGCTTATTTTCAAAGTTAACAGCAGAAAGCAAAGAAAAATGTCGTCTATTAGTGTGTTATATTATGTAAAGAAAACAAGATTGCTACACACTGCCATCCACTATCCTTTCCAACCATTTCTTTAAACCTTTTCAGTTCAAATAAAACCATCATATTGAGCAGCTCTCAAATATTTGGAGTCAAAAACAGGTCAAGATTGCAGAGGTTTTAGGGTGACTGACCATTTATTTGAAGTGTCCATGGACTAAATCTCCAACAAGCAACTTCTAAGGGAACTCATACAGATAAATACAACACAAATTAACTTAAAAAGCACAGCAAATAGCAAATGTTAAATATTGACATTCTCTTCCCATAAACCCCTGGAAGAATAGTATAAGGTTCAACCCTTTCAATGGTGCGTGTGCACTCAACTTGCTTTGAGGCTCATCAACTACACATTTATAATGGAGTCTGAGTGTGACTATGTTGTGGGTTTTATTCCAGATGAGCCTGAAGCCAGATGTGTTCTGTCTGTTGGTAGGCTGCAAAGGACATGAGAGGACTATTAAAATAGCTTTTCCTCCTTGGGCAAGGAAGGCTTCTGAAAATATGCTGTTTCAAAAACAAAATTCAATGCTAAGGAAAAGGGCAAAAATTCCAAACAATGTTTTGTTTTGCCTGGAATAATTAAATTATGCCATCCTAGAATTAAAAGATACATTTTATTTTTCATGGGAAACCAAACAAATTGTAATTATACTCTATTCTGATGTTCTGACTTACTAATTATATCATATACTTCATGTATCTTCATAGATAAATGAGGAATACTTTATAGAAATGAACTAGTAACTGGCAACAAGGCTTTTCTGCTGGGAGCAGTTTCAGGTTTGGATTGGGGTGATGATCAACCGAGATGAGTTATTTTTAATGTTTGCCATTTAATGTGAATGCATAAATGTGGTATGTGAGAAATTGAAAATTAGAATAACTTGAAAAAGAAGTTACCTTTTCTGGTCCCTTGCCCTTAAACAGAATGTTGAAGCTATTCTGGATGCCCTGTTATTTTTCCTCTCAAAGATTTTATTAATGGAGAACTTTATTCCTAGTTTCTCTAGCATTTTCTTTTTTTTTTTAAACTCAAGGCTTTAATATTTTTCTTTATCTTTAAACTAAATAAAGAAGGCATAAAAATCTCTAAGAATCTCCTTTCTTTATTGAAGATGAATGTAAGTGAAGAATGCTGGGCAATGCTAGGTAGCATCATGAAGAAAAAGGACATCTGCTGGAGATGTCCAAGATGTAACAGCAGCGTTGAGGACTATTTGAGCATCAGCAACCCTCATAACATGGATTCATTATGGAATAAAATATTACATTAGAAGTATGAATAATGCTACCTTTCTGAGTTAGAAGGCCTTCAGTGGTATATACTACAATCCAACTGACAAAGTCTGCAAGTAAGAGACACAAAATGGTCCAAGAGTTGTATAGTGGGACTTCTCCTGCACATGGAGCAGTCACCTTCCTTCCCAGTGTTTAAAACGGACACATGAGCAAGACAAATGCTGTATTTATGTAGCTGGGATAACCAGGGCCCTGGCTCTGCCTGCAGGTCTGTCATTAGTTCTTTCTCTACTGCGTTAAATTAGAACCAGCCCAAGACTCCATGTACCAGCTTGGCAAGAATGGTGTTGCATACGGGAGAGCTGGGCAGTTTCTGAGGCTGCCCAGGAATTGTATGGGTTCTGTAGACCAAGAGGGAAGTTATTCTACATCCCTCCCGACAAGAGTTTTAGCTTGTTTCAGCCCTTGATGTTAGCTTGCTTCTAACTTGATGGTTCTCTTGCTGTTGGGCTGTGGCTTCACCTGCCAGTCCAGACACCAGTGGCCTTGCTTACTCAAGTAGCTTTTCAAAGGAGGCCTGCTGTCTGTCAGAGGCAGGGTTAACTCCTGGTGCTTGACAGTGCCCGGTCTTTTGGTCTTTTACACGGCATCCACAGCTCTCCTTGAAGCCCCCTTAGTGGAATTCTTGGTTGTTTCAATGCCTGCTTAATGGCGATCCTACAATTACCTGTTAACTCCTCCTTCTCTTCAAACAGGGCTGTTCCATTTCTGGGTTAGGAGTTTGCTCTCTGGAACAGGATTTGCACCAACAGGTCTTAGGGATCTTTTCATTATTTCTTTCGTCTGCTTCCTTTCTTTGGCTTCTTGCCTGGACTTCCTTCATGCTAAATACATTCATAGTTTCTATTTATTGTACTGACTGCTTTATGCTGTTTTGTCCAGGATCTCTGACTACAATCACCCTCTGTCTAACATGATGCAGGAAGATCTAGTCTTTCTCGCTTGTAGCAGCAAACTAATTAGGCAAGCTTTCTGCATTTTTAGGAATTGATAACTCCAAGAATTGTGTCCTAGGGAAAAAATAGTGACGAAGAAGATTGATTATATATTAAAACTTATTATATTGAAAAGGGTTTATATATACGATATAAAGGTAGCCATCTGTTCTAGTTTAACCAGATCAGCAAAACCCTACTTTTTCCAAAGCTAATTTATACCTGACCATACAGATCACTGGTTGTTATCAGTGTGGTCATATCCCATACAAAAGGACCACCTCTGTCTTTAGAAAAGGTACAAGCACAATTAAAAATGGAACTTCTATGTACTTTGAGGTGCTGTGATTTAACAACAGTAAATAATTTAAATATCTGAAAAAAATATGTTGAAAAGCTATAGGCCGTTTTGCTAGCTTATAAACTCTAAAAATTTAACACTGACATATATTTAACCGATATTTACATAGTTTTACAAACTGAATGTTCACCTCATAATCGTTAAATGTGCTAAGGAGCAATAACTTCCTCCAAGATGTATCAGCAGAGTTTCATTAAGCGGATGTTAGCATCATCCAAGACTTGATAGGATCGTGACGCCTGTGCCTGTAGCTTCCTGGAGAGCCAGGAAACCCTGGCACTGCTCCACTTAACTGTATTATCTGGCCTCTTGTTTTTCCCCCTCAGTGGTAATCCTCTGTAGGGCTAAACCTTAATTTACTATTCCTTTCCAGCAGCACAGGGTCATATAAGCTGGAGTATATATACACAAGCAGTCCGCGCTATTTGTGCCACAATATTCTAAGACCCAAGTCTCTCTTGGAAAAGCTGCAAACCTCATGAAATGGGTAATGGCGACTGTCAGTTGGCAATGACACAGGTTGTCTTTGCGGAACTTTGAATTATACCTTCTGAGGAGGTCGTGTTCACGCAGGCCACCGAGTCTTGCACAGCTGTGGTCTAACCTTGTGCACTTTTTCACATTTTTTGTTGTTTTTTTTTTTAATGAGATGTGGCTCAGTTCTGACATTTAGCAGATTGTGGCTTTGAAGAGTTTGTGTGGACTTTCTGCAAGCACTTTATTTTGCTAATGAACTAAAATTGATCTCTGTAATTGAAAGATAATGACACTATTTGAGTGTAATGACTACATACCACGTGAAACGCTGCTCTGCCGACGCTCCCGTAGCCTGTCCATCCTGCTTTATCTTAATTATAAAATCACATTGCAGCGTCTCTCAGTTGCCTAATTATGAAAGAAAGAAATAGAATGAGCAGTGGGAAGGGGCACCACAGAGTTGGTTCTAAGCTGGACTTGCTACAAAAGCCTGATCAAGTCCTCTCAGCGTCTTGGGGGCTCTGCTGTTCACCTACAGGCTTGGAGCAGTAGGGTTATTTAAGGTCTCCTCCAGTGTTTCCAACTCTGAAGCTGAATCCCACCAAACTGATTTTTCAGAGTCATGAAAAAAAAAAACATGAACAAAGCTGAACTGTGAAATATTTGACAAGCATTAACAGGATTGAACATGTTTCAGACATTCGGTGTTCTGTAGGAGAAAAGAACAGTTAGGAGGTATCCCCGCCCCCACCACACCCCACCCCTGTATAACTTGTATTTATTTCAATTTGAAACACTGAGCAATTGCAGTAAGCTGTTTTTGTGCTTCTTGTGGTACGGATGGATAGAGAATGTTTCAACCCATAATTTCACAGGGCATGTTGCACTTTACAAACTGAGTACTGGAGATCTGAATCAGTGTAAGTGGGCAGATTATATGGAGTCCCTCCTCGAGATAGGATCGTGAATTTTACTGAAATTGTCAACTGTTGGGGGATTAAAAAAAAAAGATGAAAATCGAAACTGCCTACAGTAGCAGAGTGCCTGCTCCTGTGCTTTCTTCAGAGAGGCTCACTATTAAGCCTGCATATCTAAGGTAGTGCTAAAAATGACAGCTCAAAACCTAAAAACTCTTCATTTAGAGTACACATATTTCACTAATTCTTCTGAAAATCGAATTTACCAATTGACTCACATGCAAAAATACAATTTTATGAGTGGATACAGAATATGAAATGACACAGAGAATGTTCACATGCTAATTAATGATTCTTCAAGACAAACATACTCTTCTTTTATTGCCCAAGTCTAAGATAACTCTCTTTAAAATATCAGAGAGAAGGTTTTAGAAACAGGTGAAATAGACTTGCCTAATAAACCACAAAACACCTCACTTTATTTTTACCCAGGACTAAAAATAGTACATACACAAATGTTTTGAACTGAAATGCAGTTGTAGAGTAAATGACTTGAATAAACAGGCTATGTTTTCTGCCTCAGTAGTCACAGGATGCTAGCCTATATCCATTGATACTAATGCACATTTTACCAAATAACCTGCTACAGTATTTCATAGTGCTTAATTGTTTTTTAAAGGACAAAGTTTTCTGTCACCTGTAAACAAGGCTCATTCTCATGGGGTTCCATTCTGAAGGGACTGGAAGCAAAAACTTGTGTTTGCTACTCATGGTTCTTTTTATAGAGATGACTGCAATTTTATGCCCACAGAGTAAAACCAAGACTCTTGCTACAATTCAGAAGTGTCAAGCAGTTCAGGGGCTGTGGTACAGGGAAGGTCTATTTTACCCAGAAGTGAAGGAGGAATGCAAGAGCAAGCACCCAAAGCTGGGAAAGACATTTGGATGAGGAACTAATAAATGGAAGGCACTGGAGGAGTAACAGTGGACACTGAAGTATTTGTCTCAGTATCTATCCAGTAAGCATGGGAGCATCCTCCACCCACCCCAGCAGTGACACAGCCTGTGGCAGTTCCTTCGACTTGCATGGCTTATCTGAAAGTTAGGATCACTGTACAAAATGAAACAAAGGAAAAGTGCAAAACCGCTGGGGACCCAGAATTACTTGAGTACTGTTTCAAATGAAAAAGCTGTCTTCTGTGGAAATAATGAACATAACAAATCATATTTTTAAGCACTTTCCAAATAGGAATTTATTTTGTGGGAGAAATCTTAACGTTCAGAAGGGTGCCATTTTTTTTTTCATGGTATGAATTGAGATCGGGACTAATTTGTGAAATCAAATCTGTAGGGGAAAATGATATAAGAGAATTTATGAAAAATAATTATGACTCTATAGTAATAGTTGAGGAAGTACAAAAACATCAGGGCTGACACAAAAAATTAGCTTCCTTTCAATGTCAGTCACTTTTTCTTTAAACTGATAGAAATATATACTATATGTATATAGTATATTATATATATGATTATCTTCTATCTTCATCAGTATTCTTCAAACTGGAAGCAAAAGATGAAAAGGAAGGAAGAAATCAGATTACACACATGTGACTACATTAGGTTCAAGCTGCTCCCATTAAACCCATGTTGCATATACTCCTGTTATGAGCCAGTGCCTCCGTCACAGGTGACATTTCCACAGACACTCTGTTTCTCCCATTGCTGAGACATATTTGCTAAGATGACATAGGCCAGGACGACTTGTACTTTGATTCATTCGGTCTATAGTTGCTATTTTACTTTGGTGACTGGAAAGGACTTATACTCCTATACTGATCATCTGTAATGATCGACCTATTGATAGCTCATGAGGAAAGGCAGCTGACTTCCTTGCAATTGGCATTTTACTGGGTTGTGTTATGAAACACCGATGTCTGTGGGCGACCTTGCCTCCTAAAGACCTTCACAGGAAGGCTTCACCGCTTTTGTTTTTATTCTGTTGCTGTGCATCTTTGCAGACTTTAACGCTGTTGATGCTGCCCAAGTCGTTTTGGAAAGCTGATGGGAAAACACCGAAGTAATGTGGTGGCCCTGTGATTGCGATGGCTTTGTCTCTAAACAAATAAACAAAAAAGTTACAAGAAAAATGCGTACATCTCGATGGTCTGGACGTCATCAGGAACAACATCACCTGGAAACCCATTGTTTGAAACTTGTTGGAAATACAAATTCCTCGGCCCTATCTCAGATGCAAAGAGTCAGGAGACTTGGAGATGAACCCAGCAATCCTTCCTCAGCTCTCTGGTTGATTTTGCTGTGGGTTAAGCTTGAGAAAGCATTCTCAAGAAGAGGGCTCTTGTGTCATATCTGCCATTTTTTTAGTCACTGAGTTCTGGAAATTTGTGTAACACTGTTTAGTTTCTGGTACCTATAACCACAAAATGAGGGATGCTCAACAATGGGCTTTGCAGCTCTAATGCTCCCAGGGTCCAGGATTCTAACTACTTGGTAAAAGAGAATTCATTAGGGAAAGCAGTGCCTAGACCTCTGGCTGCAGTGATATTCTAATGCTGTTCACATCACAGCCATGAGCTGAATGCACAGCAACCCTTCTCAATCCTCATTAGTTTCAGATCCTCCTTCTAGCAGCTCCTACAAAATAAAATGAGCCTGACAAATAACTCAAGACCAATTGTAAGTAAGTAGAATAAATTACAAAGATCTTACTTTTAATTGCTTAAAATGATGCACGGCTTTAATGATATTTAAACTGGAATTTAAAAGTATACAGCTTTCTTTGGAAGGTTTTCTTTCCTACACTTACCATAAACCAATGACTAGAAAGTACATTACTAGGCCTTCACACACTAATAGTTTGCCATGATTTCTGCTTTACTTTATTGAATTTATTTAGAGCTTGAAAAGTGATAAACAACTTTCATAAGTATCTGGTAGTATAGGCTTCTCATACACCAGTGGTGGTTAGTTATCAAGTTTAGAACCCTGAACTCCGAGAAACACAGATACTGATAATGTATATTTTTGTTATGCTGTGCTGAAGACAAAATTAACTGTTTTCATGCAATTATTTTATGAATTGGAGTAGTTTTTTAAAAATATGTGGGGTATACAAGTATTTGAGACACATTAGTGATAAGTCTGCTTAAGTAATGAAGTAAGTGGCCAGTTGCTTCCTTTTGTTAAACAGAAAAAAGCCACCATCCACATGTGGGCCAGGTGCGACTCAACCTTTCCTCTCTTATCTTTTGTTTGTTCATCATCTTGTTAACTGAGATGCATACACTACACACTTGATTGCTTTGTCGAAAAGGCTCTGTGAATATGCTTGCTTGTTATTATTATTATTTTTAATAGAAAAAAACAATCTCATAGTAATTGCAAACTTTTCCATGATGCTGTGGAACAACAAGAATACAATGACTAACAGCATTTTGTTGCTTATTTTCTTAGCATATATAAATCAGGTCATTATTTTTAAAAAGAATCATGCATGTGAGATTTTGGAGAAAGAAGCGCCACACAAAATAAGTGCAGACCACTTTCAACAGGGGGTCACGCTTTGGCATTTCATACGAAGTTGTCGTAGTCTCTTACCTACAATAAATGGTTCCAAGTTGTTTCCCTTAGCTTTGAGGTGGGTACTGAAATTCTTTGTATCAGAACCTGTTAAAAAATAAGAAAAGAAAACAATAAATGGTCTGGTCTTCTTTTTCAAACGGCATTGTCATTTGTCCAGAAGGGGGCGCTCTCAGCCCGTATGGAGCAAAGCTCAGCTCACACAGTCTGGTATCTTATCTGCTGCTAGGAAATTGTCTGACAGGAAAATATCAACACAAACCATGCGTTTTGCCGCTGGAGCACGCTGGACCTCATCTGCTTAAAAAGATGCACGGATATAGCCATCACAGTTCATAATTTAATAAACTGCTAAAAAACCCCACACATTTTCATTTTAGCGACTTTGGTCTCACAACTAAATTCGCATTGCTACAAAGACATTTGAATTTTGCACTAATATGTCATGAGCGCTGCACCCACTGCAAATTAATGAGTCTCTGAATAGCACTGTGCATTTGTCATTTGAATTTATGCTAATGCAACGAGGTCTCCTGGTGATGCTTATAGTCCACAGCAGCCGCTCAAACGGGAGAATATGTCTGCGCTTCCCTTCCACTTTATGTCGCGACCTCATCTCTTGGCTTTTCTGCCCTGTCACTTAGGCAGCAATCCTGTAGCTGGTTATTGATAGGGCTGCTAATTATCTTTGACTTTACACTATTGGCCTGACCCTCGACACTGAGCAGAAGTAATGGATCAGTGTTGAGAGAATTATGTACATCACACAGTGACAGCCTCGGACCAGGAGGTCAGAGTAAGTTCACTGAGAACCAGTGGTATTTGCGAAGGGTGTTGGTACAGACATTGTCGACATTTTTCCAGAGACACTGTGCAATCTATATCAATATGTCTATCTAAGAAAGTGTCTGTACTTTTCGCAGACATGATGAACAGCATTTGTTTGTATGTGAACAAAATAGAAGCCCCCGCCCTTTTTGTTTTCCTACGCTGTTTGTATTTCGGTCTAAGACAAAGGCCGGAATAATGCTTCTGGGTTATCAGGGCCCCTGAGTCTTCATTATGGTTGTACATATTTCCTGGTGGTCATGGGCATATGGTGACACATTTGAATCTAATGGTAGTATTGCTGGCATCTTGGGCATGTGTATGGAGGAAAAATGCACAAATAACAAGTGTTAGAGAACATTAGTTAGTGACAAAAGTTTACCAGTGTTTTATCCTTTGCCCCAAAACTTAACTATGAAATTAATTTTTTTCTTGGTTTAGTACTTGCATTTACCCTGCTTCTAGTTACTGCAAATAAAGATGGGCAGTTTATTCTAATGTATTCAGAAAAATCAGATTTTATGTTTAGAAATAACACTAAAAGGTGAACAAAAAATTGAAAGCCCCGAACCAAAGTATATGTGCTAATTTTGCACCTTTTGAAAATTCCTTTTTGATTGTAGGATGTGCAGGCCCCACTTCCCCCAACAGAGACAAACATGCAAACTTTTTCTACTATATTACAACGAAGCACACACATGAATTTCGGTTATAATATAGCACTATTAGCACCCATTCTCAGGTCAGAATTGAGTGGAGACAAGTATGAGCTGATTCTTGAATTATCTCAAGTAGAAAAAGCATCCTTTAACTGGTGGGTAGGCTGGCTGCTTAAGCGACATTAAGAAGCAGGGCATGGGGGACTGAAGGTGACCTGGTGATCTTGCAGAGTCCCAGGCCTGAAAGGCTTTTCTCTGAACAAGGAAACTCACAGGAAGAAGAGGAGTTTAATTTTAATTCCTCAGCCTTGCAAGCTGCTCAGGTCATGGACTTCAGGGGAGGCAAGCATTGCTGTCTCCCTCTCTACCTGTTGGCACCGAGCTAAGGGTTAAAGGACTGCTCTAGAGAATGCAGCAAGTAAGAAGGCAGCTAATGGATTCTTCACTGTAGCTCCTCCGTTTTCCATCAAGGAGGGGAGACGTTTTCACTCTTCTTGGAAAAACTTTGAGATATAAACTGTTTCGATTGATGGCTCCTTCTGGCCCTGGCAACTCTTTTTGGTAGCTGGTGCTCTTTCTGTAATACTTGTTAAAAACGTCTCTGTAGCAAAGATGTTGTTTTTTTATGTGATTTTTTTTTTTTTTTAAAGACGGCGCATGTGTGAGTACAGACAGGCTCTCATCTTGTACCACAGAGACTGGCAGGTGAACACCTCCCCCTGTTGTCCTTATTCATTTGCAGTACTTTGTAAGATTAGTCTCTTGGAAAGCTGTTTTCAGTAGAGACTGTCAATCCACTTCCAATGTGGTCCCTCTCACTGGAAATGACTTCTCAGAACCTGTGAGGATGCTGGGGCCAGAAGTCCCTTTCCTTGCCTGCATATATGTAACATGCCAGATAACCTGCTACTAAGCTTTGCATGGAAAGATTGAAGAAATGGTTTTAAGGAAATGGATGCATGCTTACCTTAAAGATCATATTTAGGCTTTAAACCACATACATTACCTCAACCCCCTACTCAAATTTAATCATTTTATCTTTTAATAAAAGTTCCATTTTTTCAGACGTCTGTGAAATGACTATGTGCATGTGATTTTTAATATTCTGCTAACAGTCTTTATCAATTTGAAAAAAATTCAGGAGGTAAAATTGATCATCCTGCTTAAAATAAAATCATTCTGGTGCAAATATTGAAAATTGTTAAGCCACACAAAGCAGTATGAAAGCACCTATTTCAGTAGAAATTTTGGCTTCTTATGTGGATCTGGTGGACCTCATAGGAAGATGAGTGGCTTTTCATCCTGTACTTTACAGGGGCTGTGTTGTGAGTTATGTGTTTGTTGGCTCCTACTTTTCTTTCTCTGATCATGCCAGATGCATTACAATACTGATTGTGTTCCCTAAAGGCTGAATTGTCTTGTGTGTTCCAAGCCTAGTGGTGGCTTGTTTCTAAGGCAGTCCACCCTTCCCTGCAAGGATCTTTACCCTGTCCACCATGAGTTCTCCCACGTGCCAACCACTGTGTCAGCCAAGAGTGCATTCTGTAGCCGTGAGACTACAAATCAGTAGAACTGTGACTTGTCATGTGTTAAGTCAGAAATCTGATTAGATATTTAACCTTTAGGAAATTAACTCCTGTCTAGTGTAGTCATTTTTAGGCACATGTCTGCTAGGAAGGATCAGAAGCACTTCTTTTCCCTTATTCCTACAGATAGACAGACAATGTACATATACACACAGGAGCACATAGGCACACATTCTCTATTTTTGTATGCTCTTTTACATATATGCATGCGTATATAAGTAAATGTATATTTATATGTGCATGTGTTTACATATGTAGATATATGAATAACTATACATGCAAAATTAGACTAAGATTATCATACTGTTGTTTTTAGTTTTTAAAGTTATAGATTGACAAGAAAGAATGGTGTGATGTTATAAGAATTTTCAACAGATTTTCAAATTATTTACTGAAATGTAGGTGCATTTAATCCTTCCTAGATAAAAATGACATTTGTGGCTCCTTCCTTCTGGATAGCTTCTGTTGCTAACTGTCTCTGCTTCATCCCATAAGCAAGCTCTTATATCCTTGGTACATTTGATTCCTATAGAGTATGCATGAGTCTTGTGCCCAGATACCTGCCTTCAAGACACCTGTAATTGAGTTAAAAAAAAAACAAAACAGAATTAAAGCACCATGAACAGCACAGTCTAATCAGAAATAAATAGAATACTTCAAACAATATAATTATTCTTTTGCATTGAAGAGAATAATACTAGGCAGTATTTACCTTTCCTAAGGGTGTTCTTAAATTCATAAGTATAATTCTTATTTTTTTTGTTTTTCAGAGAATAGAAAACTTCAGAGAAGAGACTAAATGACAGAACCCTTTGGTAAGGCTCATGTTTAACTTTTTTCCCCACACCTTTTCTCTCTTTTGGCCTAGGAGTCCTAGGAGTTATGCTGAAATCTCAGCTTCATCACCATTGTCACGGCCATTGGTAGGACCAATAGAAGCCAAGGCATATGAGTTTCCATAGACTCAGATAGAAATCCTAGGAACACTGGCCTTTTAAGGATTTAGCTGTCAGTTCCTTCCATTGAAAGCCTTAGAATAGGCTTAAACTTCCTAAGCAGAATTATGATCTTCCTTCCTTCCTTCCTTTCTTTCACAATTAGGCCTCAATTATGAAAATTATAAGGTATAACATACATTCCCAATGTCCATTCTATACATATTTAGCAACTGATATTAATATTCTATTATCCATCTATCTCCATGAGTTTAAAGTTCTATACTTAACTCATTTTCCATCCTAACTTGCATTACCAACCTAAAAATATCTTCTTAGACCCAGAATGTCCTAGTTTTAAAATAAATATTTCTATTATTTTTTTGAGAGTTTCATACAATCTACTTTGATAAGAATCAACCCAACTCCAATATATTTTGATAATATCCCCCAAACTCTCCCCAGATCCAATTTGCCTCCCTACTTTTTTCAGAGCTTCTGTATTCTTCTGACAAATGTAGTAACTCACCTACTCCGATTTTTGCTCTTCATGTATTTCTGGGTGTGAATCCATCCAATGGAGCATGATCAACTCACCAGGAGTCATATCTTTAAAGAAAATTGACTGTCCCTCTCCCAGAAGCTGTCAACTATCTATGGCTCCTCAGTTCCAAGTGGGAGATCACGGGCCTCCTTCCACTCCATGCTAGAATGTTGTCTTGCTTGATCTTGTGCAGATAACCACAGACACTGTGTGTTCGTGGATCCTGTCATGTCCAGAAGACATTGTTTCAGGCCAGTCCTCCTCAACTTCTTATTTCAACAGAAAATATTCCTGTTCCATTTTCTGTAATGGTCCCTGAGCTTTGGGGAGGGAAGGTGACCCCACCGGTGGCTGGAAATTACACAATCACTTATTCTGTGTACTTTGGCTAGGTGTGAGTTTCTGCATCAACTCCCATCCATTGCACAAAGAAACGTCTCTGGTGGGGTTTAAGAAATGCACTAATACATGGAATATGGATAAGGATGGACAGGCCATTTTGATGCTTTGTCTCTTTAGCAAGAAAACAAAAGCAGCAATCCCTCCAACCCAAAATAAATGAACAGCAAAGAATATTCCCCAAAGCTCTGGGTGGCTGCCTCATAAGCCCTACAGGAGAATCTAGTGATGTTATTCTGCTACAGGGAAACTGCATAGCTATAAACTGCCCTCTAGGTCTCTATCTTTATATGAGAGGTTAGCACATCCCTCAACCCTCATCAGAAAACTGCTTTTGTTTCAGTACATAATTATTAATACAGAGATTTTCAATTGGTCAACTTTCAGGAAATGAGAGACTGTGGAGTGCTTAGTTCTAAATGAACATCTTTGTAATAACCCCTCACATCAGGACTCAAGGACCATCACAGAAAGTAGGGCAGAAAGATTGCTAGAGGCAGAACAATAGATGTCTGCAGTAGAGCAATAGCTCCTGGACATGACAGCACCATTGCAGATATGAACTCACAATGACTATGACTGCAGGGACAAAACTTGTACAAGATCAAGCCAGCCAAAATGCCAGCATGGATGTTGGAGGGTTCATGAAGCCCCACCCTTAGTTGAAGAGCTCTTGATCATTGATAGTCACATGGGAAGGGAAAGTCAGTTTTCTTCAGGAATGCAGCCCCTGAGGGGCTACCATGCTCCTGCACATGGTCCTACAGCCATTTGCATACAGACAACACTAAGCTCAGTGGGTTTTTAAATACAAATGCAAGTGAAGTTGGGAGGGAAAATGGTATGGAGGGATAGGCGATAGATTGGAAAAAAGAAGAAGGGAAAAGGGGAGTGGTTTAGGGCAAACACATTGTGTACATGTGTATAATTGTTAAACAACAGCGAAATAGTGGAAATTAAAGTGGTTTTTATTTTAGGACTCAAAGAAATAGGGAAGGGAAGGATGTACCTCTATCTATCTATCTATCTATCATCTATGGATCATCTACCTATCTGCCTGCCTATCTATCTATCTATCTGTCTGTCTGTCTATCTATCTATCTACCTACCTATCATCATCAACTATCAATCTATGGAAAGATGTGTTGAGGAGTATAAGGAAGAGGAAATAGGGAGGAAGTCTGCTGGCAACTCTTTTGAGAGTCGCTGAAGTGAATTTCTGCTATTAATTTCCAAATTCTTTGATATCAAGTAACTTGCTTTTCTGATGTAGACATGGGAATGTAAAATCAAAAAGTCTCTTAACTCTCAAAGGTACAGAATGAGTACACATCACTATAGTTGCATAAACTGCATAAAAACAGAGGCAATGATATTTTAAAGCATTTACACTTGTAAAAGTCCTTAGAATAAAAAATAGTGAAGATGAGGAGATTGGGATTACAATCTAGCATTTTTAGGTCACATGAGAAAGTTTATAGTTTTTAATTGAACATTTTAACATTCTGAGTTAATAGATAAGATTTTATATATTTATGATATAAACATCATATATATATATATATATATATATATGATAGTTGTTTGAGGTTTTGAAGACCCTCTATATGGTTTCCATAGTATCTGTAGTAGTTCATATTTACAGTAACATGCACCACTTTTGTCTTTTTCTTGTTTATTTCTTGATCACTACTGGGGATAGAACACATCTTTTCACATGCTAGGCAAGCACCCCAGAACTTAGTTACATCCTCAATCTGTATTTTTCTCCTTTGACCCTAACAATTATAATAACACTGTGTAATTGCTCATTGTGGTTTTATTCATGTCCTGATGATAGATTTTGAACATTTATAAGAACCACTTGCTAACTAGCTGTTTTGTCTTCTTTTGAGAAATGCCTAGTCTTGAATTTTTTCCCATTTCCATTTTGCTCCTTCCTTTCTTGCTGTTGCACCGAGCTCACTACATACTTCAAGTATCAACCCCTTTTTAGACCAATAATTGTTAAAACTCTTCTCCCATATTGTGGAATATTGCTTTACTTCATAGATTGTTTTATCTTTTGTACAAAAGCTTTTTATTTTGATGTAATTATTTTTTATGCCTTTTGGTTTTGTTGTCTATACCTTGATGGTCATACCCAGAGAATTATTACCCAGACCAACATGATGGATATTTTAGCACATATATATTTCTACTATACTGCTTTGTACAGCTTTGGGTCTTACATTTAAAACTTTAAGTCAGTTTGTGTTTTTCTTGTCTGTGGTGAGGCTTACAATAACTCTGGTGAGGAAGTCCTCTTCCCCCCTCCTTCCTCATTTTTCAGACAGGATCGTCGCCTGGACACAGGTTGCTCAGGATTCCCACAGATCCTTCTCCTCAGACTCTAGGGTTTTGGCATGTTTGAGCCACTACACCCAGGTTTACCTTCATTTTCTGTATGTAGCTGTCTATTAATCTAAACACTATTAAACAGACTGCCCTTTCTTATTGAGAATTTTTAGCTTTTATTTATTTTTATCAAAATCCAGTTGACTGCCAGTGTCTAGATTTCTTCTTTCTGAGCTCTATGTTATATTCCATTGTTCTGCATGTTGGTTATTATGAAGCACTGTAGAGTTTTGGCTACTAAAGCTTTGTAGTGCATTTTGAAGTCAGTGAGATGCCTCCAGTTTTCTTTTTGTTTAGCATTGTTATTTAGTTCAGTATAGAATATAGGGAGTTTGACTAATATTGCAACTACAGGGAAAATTCAGTAATATACACTTTTTTACATGTTTATTTATTACTTCCATTTACATCTCCCTCACAATCCCCTCCCTCCACCCCTCCTGGACCCACTCTCTCACCTTCCTACTTTCTCTCCCTTCTCCCACCTACCCTACTCCTCCAGTGTGTGGTGCCCTACACATCAGCTCCCTTCAATTTAGCAGCCATATGAGGGCTAAGAGCTTCCTCTTGCACTGGGGGCCTACATAGCAGCTCCAATCAGACAAAGTATCCCACTAACAAGTAACAAAGTCCATATTCCTGTTCCTTTCAGTTTGTTGGTTGTAGGATAGTTATCTTGTACTATATGGCTAAAATCCAGTTATAAGTGAATAGATGCCATGTGCATCTTTCTGGGTCTGTGTTAGCTCACTCAGGACGAGCTTTTCTAGTTCCATCCATTTGGCAGCAAATTGCATGATTTCCCTGTTTCTGATGGCTGAGTAGTATTCCATTGTGTAAATGTAATATACACTTTTAAACACTTAAAAATCCATAGACAATGGATATATTTCAATTAATCTCCTTCTTCTCCAATTTCTTTGATCAACATTTTATAGTTTGACCCCCTTGGTTACATTTACTTGTAAGTATTTTTTTTGGTAAATATTGTAGATAGAATTTATTACTTGACTTTTTTCTAATTTTACTATTAACATATAGAAATGATTTTGTTTCTGATATATTGATTTGTACTTTCTAATTTTATATAAGTTCTTTATTTACTGTCTAAAGAGTTTTTTGATGGACTCTGTCCAATTTTTTTAAAGCATAAGATGCATGTGCATAGCAAGATTATTTAATATATTCCTTTTCTAATTTTTATGCCTTTATTTTTACTCCTGCTAAATTTCTCTGGCTAGAAGTTCAAGTGTGTGTTAAATAAACATGATTGAAGAGGGCACTCTTGTCTTGCTCTATAACTTAGAAAGTTTTAAATATTATAGTTTAGTATGAGGGTAGATGTGAGTTTGTTATATATTATTGTAAACTTAATTTGTCATTCTTATGAGAGCTTTAATTTTGTTATTTTTTTCTCCATCTCCTGAAATGATCGTCTGACATTTGTCCATTGTATGGATGTGATATATGGTGTCCATTTATTTGCATAGGTTGAAGCATCCCTCCATACTTGCCAAGAATCTTACTCAGTCATGGGAAATGATCTTTAAAATATGCTATTGAATTTAGTTTTGATGGTGTAGTGTTAAGCATTCTTAATGTTAATTAATTAGTCTTGCTTGCTGTCTGTTACTTACATTGACTCTGATTGGTTAAATAAAATGCTGAGGCCTGAGACTGGGCAAAGACAGAGAAAGGTGGGACTTTCTGAGATTAGAACAGGAAGCCTGCACTTTAGACAGAGGATTAATTCATTCCAGCCAGCAGCAGGAAGAAGAAGGCATTTCAGCCAGGAGCAGCAGGAAAGAGGACACACACCATGGGTTAGAAAAAGGAACCTCATTCCACATGGCCAGGAACATCAGCATAGCGTGGAGAATGTCCGTCCAAGGGGATATATATATATATATATATATATATATATCTGGGGTCATATTTGGGTAATAGAATTAAGAGCTAGCTTAGGTGGACCAAGATTGCTCAATTCAGGCCAAGGCTTGTTAAAATTCACATGGTGTGTGTGTGTGCTCATTTATAATGGCGGGTTAAGGATTAGCTGCCAAATCAATTAAAGATAATATAAATACTCTTAAACAATTTAATTATTTCTACAAATGGCCTCTGACATAATTTAATTAATTTTTTCTACATAGTTTACTAATATATTTTTTTCTATGTTCATCAGTAGTGTACTTTGGTAGGCTCTTTTTGCAGTATCCTTGGTTGGTTTTGGTCTAAAAAAAACCAAGCAAAAAACCAAAGGCAACAAAATTACAAAAGATTAATGAAACAGCTCAGCTTTCAAAAAGTAAACAGAATTGCCAACTCTTTAGAAGTCTAAATATAAAATCATAGGTGAGAAGAGAAAATGTTAAAATGTTAAGAACATGATTTGAACAATGTCTATGTCAATTAATGACTCTCTGTTGGGTCCTCATCCAATTCATGTGAGAAAAGTTGAGCAAATTTTGACAATTTGAAACAAATCTAGGAACAGAGTCCTGCACATAAAATAAAAGCCCATTAAGGGACTCAAGTGATCCTGAATGCATGGCTTCTGACCCTTAACTTCTCAGTCAATGACTACAGAACATTCAGCCTACAGTTCTGTGTGTAACATGCTGCTGTCTCCTTCATAGCCCCCCAGTGCCCACTTTAAGGTACGGTGTCAGTAGAAATGGCCCATACTATTTGCCAAGTGGTTTCTTTTGCTAGAATATCATAATCACCTTAGTGGAGCTTGGTGCATTAAAAGTTATAAACAACATTGAAAATATATGTATATTTATGCAGACAAAACCAAATCTAAGTCTTTCAGAAATCCTATCTGGCAGTATGATCATTGTCTCTACAGAAGATTCTTCCCCTTCCTCCTCCCACTCCCAATTTAAATTAACTAATTAAGAAAGGCTGTAAGTAGGAAGGAATGATTAACTCGTTAACTTAATCATTGTCATACTTGTGAATATGGACTTGTAGCAGAGTTAAGAGGTTAATGAATTCAAATATATCGTCAAAACTGCCTATAGTTTCAGAGAGGAGGATGTTGTGTTCCATACGGTGTCTATGCTGCAGAAGCAGAGTTGAGCTGTGATATAGTTTGAAATCACAATAAGTATTTAACGTTTATGGCAGATGGTAAGTAGGAAATAAATATAAATTTCTTTTTATCACCATTGCCAATATCACCATTATTGTCAAAGTCTCTGCCACCAACATCATTATACTCAAAAATTTCTTGCTGGTAGGCATTGGCTTGCTTGAGCACAGACTGCTCACATGCAGAGAGTTTTTTTTTTTTTCTGAAACTGCTTCTGGATGTTTTCTTTTCTACAAATGTTTTATAGCCATAGATCTGTCTACTGTGTGTTACAAACTGCTTGACAATTGTCTCTAGTATAGCTCTTCCCTCTGAACTTATTACCTGCTTTTTAAGCCACCTTATATAACAGGTGTTATGCTAATTGCAGAAGTTCCACTTGTCAATAGAAAAGGCACAGCCCTGTATTGGCAGCATTGGAATCTTCGTGGGTAAAGTCAATAAAGAATGAAGCTAAATACCTTAATCAACAGCATATTCAACTGTTATGACATAGGAAAAAGCTTGACAGTCTAAAGAACTTGAAAGAAGGGATGTGTCGCATTGTGTGTGTGTGTATATATACGTATGAGAGAGAGGCAGAGAGAGACGAGAGAGAGAGAGAGAGAGAGAGAGAGAGAGAGAGAGAGAGAGAGAGGAGATTTTGACTGGAGAGTAAAAGAGAAGACTATACAGAGATTTTCCTGGCCATGAATATTAGGGGCTTCATTTCAAGAAAATAAAAGACCACTGATGGGTTTTAGGAAGAAATAAATAAGAATTTAGTTCATTCTAAGAAAACTAAGATTTTTATTTGAATAATGCCATTGTTAAAGTGCTGTTGTGGAGAATTATAATGGAAACACAACAACACTGAACTGGTAGTTAGTGAGTGGTACCTGGAATAGAAGATGGAGAAGAAAGGGATATAATTTGGAAGTGAATTGGGAGATCAATGCCTGTCAAACAATGAACAGTTAGTATAGACTTGGAAAAGGTCTCTTTTGTCAGATACTAGCTCTCCACAAAATTATCAGACAGTTGGGTAGAATATTTTGATGAGAGATACCCCTACAAGCCATAACTCCAGGTTTATAGCTTTTTGTGTGTATGGAGTACCCAGGAGCCATGTAATGGTACCCCTGTGGATGCAGAATATTAAATGTGCTTTGTTGCTTAGAATTATAAAATGGGATGCTGGGTTGAGTGCTGCCATGCATAGTTTTGTTTACTTGAGAAGCCGTGGACTAGAAAGTGTACTGGGACATGCAATTATATCAGTCCCTAGGAAGGAGATACCTTTTGCTAGTTGCTTTTCCCCAAGCAGGTAACTTAAACAGTCACTCTTTGCTATGGTGCAATTATAGTTCAGTGCTTTGCTATCGTACGATTTTTATGCATGAACTAGAAATCTTCTAACTGTATGCTGGAAGTAACCCTTCTTCCCATGGTGAGATATCATTCATGTACCACAACTCCACCGTTCAACACAGAATCCTATGTGGACTGATGTTAGTGTTTGTGTGGGAAGAGACAAAAACATCAGAAGATACGTGCCCAAGTTGAGATTTAGTGAGCAGGAGAGTGGGTTGAAAGAGTGCCAGGACACAATCAGGATGGTATAAAAAGGGCAGTATGAGAAGTTTCAAGATGGATTAGATTTATTGACATGATATGCAATTATCAGTAGTTACAGCAGTGAGTGAAAATGGAAGCTAATGAGGAAAAGAGAAGTTCACACAGACACGTGAGATCAGAGCAGAGCCTTGTTGCTGATGCAGGATTGTGTTGTTCAGAGGTGGCAGTGTATTTTTATGACTGCTATCTTTATTTTGCTTTTTTTTCTTTAAAATAAGGTCTCACTCTTCAGCCCAGTCTTTATTAAATCTCATAGTCCTCTTACTTTTACTTCCTGAGTGCTGGGATTATAGGCACATGATAATCATGCCTGGCTAGAAGGAAAATTCAGTGTTCTATAGATGAATTGATTGTACCATGATGGGAAAAGATTGTACTTACCTACTAAATTAAAGTGCCCCAAATAAGTGGTTCTGCTCTTAACTTGGAGAAAAAAAAATTAGTGAGGAATTTATTCTGTGAGTCTGACACATGGACAGCAGCTATATGGGTTGCATGTGCTAACCCTAGCTACAAACATTGCAAACCTTCATACATATAACTTACTATATCATATACAATATACACATCAGTACATAGAGGATTATTCAAAAAGAAAGAAATGATCAATTGTATTCTTTAAAAATGCCATCATTTAAATGTGCTCATAGGAATTACACAGGCTTTTGCGGATACTGTTTTTTGTTTTTTTTGTTTTTTTCAGTGTGTAAGCTAATGATCTCAGATCCAAACTTTTCTTTTCAAAATGCATAGTGATAATGTTACCTCTACTTTAATGAGGTAAACTCCCTAAATAATATAAAATTGAACATATTACATGTTAAAAGAAAAGGAAAATTTCCATTATATTAATATTCTGGCAAAACAGTAGAGGAAGACATAATAAAGAAAATCTTTTATTTTCTGTAAATGAAACTCTAATTCTCATGGCCAATAAGATCTCTGTATAGAATTCTCTTTTGTCGATTTGATGGATCAATTGCTAATTAACACAGGTGTGTTAGATCAGGTCGTGGTCACCAGGAGAGAAGCTGCTCTCTGTGGCATTGTTCTGAATGGACAGCAGCTGCAATTAGACTTCTAAAGAAGAGAAAATTCTGCCTCCCATTACACCCCACTATATCTGTGCAAGCCAGTTGTAAGTAGTTCTAATTTTATTTCATAGAAATGTAAAAAACAGTAGGTTGCGGTGTCAGCAATGTGCAGGTTGATCAGATAACGCTGTCGGCTCATCAGTATCTCACTGCCGTCAACTGAAAGCTGCAAAAACAAACCAAACACACCAAAAATGACCGAATGGCTTAGAGCAGCAACCATGTGTTTCTTCCCTTAATTTGTTCTATTGTTTGGTCAATTTGATCCTGGAAAAGCCAGTCAGACTTTCCTACATTTCTACACCCACTCCATTTTCCAATTTTCAACGGGTAACTTCTATTTACTCTTTAAATCAGTGTATTCAGTTTTCAGGGAGAGTTTTCCTGACTGCATATGAGTTTGGGTCCCATCTGTAGAAAGCCCCCTAACACGAGTTTATAATTACTCAAGAATATTTTCTCTGCCATGTACTTCATTAGGATAATTTTTGTGTTTAGTTCAAAATTATGCTCTGTAACCTTGTTCTAAATAGTTAGAAAATATTTTGCATTAAAGGGCTTTGAAATAACTTGAAATTGAAAATAAGTTGCCCAAAACATTGATCTAAAAATTGAAAAATCAACATAATAATTTTAGAAAATAATGATATATTATTTTAAATGACATTATATCAATTAAAGGAAATGTTAGGCTTGTATATTAAGCAAGATGAAAAGTTTGACTGACAGATAATTGTCTTATATTTGTCCTCATGATCCCATTCACTGCTTTGAAAGTTGATGTTGGAACGGTCTTTGAGGGTGAAGCCATACTGCTGCGTATAGTCATATTCTGCCATCCTGCCCGACGTGTCTTGAGTACACACTTGAGATCTTCAACTTAGTTGGAGGTTTCAGTTACTTGTACTTAATCTCTTAAGGATTTATTGTAAGATTTGGGTGCTCCTCAGACCTCCTGCAATTTGTCCATCCTTTAAGTGTTTCCATTGTCCCTACCATCTCTTTTTTTTTAATAAATAAATTTATTTATTTGTTGCTTCAGGTTACATCTCCATCATATTGTCCTCTTTCCCCCCTTCCCAGCCCCCTCTACCCCCTAACCCTTCCATCCCACTCCTCTGGAGTGTTCCTACATAACAGTCCCTTGCCCCAGTTCAGAAGTCATATGAGGGCCAAGAGCCTCTTCATGCACTGGGGGCCTACAAGGCAGTACCACCAGTGAAAAGTGTCTCATTGCCAGGGAGAGAAAACTAAAAAACAAACAAACAAACAAACAAAAAAGGCTATGTCCATGTTCCCTTTGGTGCGTTGGTTGTAGTATAGATATCCTGTACGATATAGCTAAAATCCTACTATAAGTGAATAGATGCCGTGTGCAACCTTCTGAGTCTGGGTTAGCTCACTCAGGATGAGCTTCTCTAGTTCCATCCATTTGGCTGCAAATTGCATAATTTCATTGTTTCTGATAGCTGAGTAGTATTCCATTGTGTTGATGTCCCACAGTTTTTTAATCCATTCTTCAGTTGAGGGACATCTGGGTTGTTTCCAGTTTTTAGCTATTACAAATAAGGCTGCTATAAACATAGATGAGGAAACTTCCTTATGATTCCTTGAGGAGTCATTTGGGTGTATACCTAGAAGTGGTATAGCTGGGTCCTGAGCCCCTACCATCTCTTGATCAACCACACTTTTCCCCTGATTTGCACAGAGATAAGTCACGGCCTTAACACAAGCACTAAAGCCTCTGTTCTGAGTCTGAGGAGGACTGGAAGGTAGACTCCCTCAAGCCATGAATCTGATGAATGCACAGCACAGCTCTGTGTTTCCAGTGTGGACTTTCCGAACTGTGCCTGGCTACTCATGTTAGTCACCTGGATAACAGGCTTTTCATCCCTGACTACTGAGCCCCTGTGGATCTCAAATCATAACTTATAATACTCTGTTGCTAATAATCACGAAGTGCACGTCCTCTCAGATTCACAGGGTTTGGATCAGAGCAGCTCTATCGTACAGTGTGGCTATTTGGAAGGAGGGACTGGAATAAGTTCTAGAGCTTCTTGCAAATGTGCTATCAGCAATCCTAAAAGCCGTTAGAGTCACTTTTTAAAAAATATCCTACAAATAGTAGCCTTTTCTTCATCTTTACTTGGTGCGACACCTATTCTTATGTATCAGCCTGGAACCTGGGAGGTGAGGTGAGATGTGAGTGCATAATGTTTCATTTCCATGCCCACATTATACATATGCTTAATCAGGCTTGTAGTTTGAATAAGGAGTAGAAGCAATGCTATATATTAGAGCTATTTTGAGATACTGAAAACATTCCGTCTCTTTCAAAATTGGCCACATCTTTTTTTGATACTTTTCCCACTCTGAACATAAAACAGGTGCACCAGCAATCATTGGCACAAAGCGGAAACTTTTTTCATTGAAGACTGATCATTTTTTTGTAGTTCACTTAATCTTAGTCATCAGCGTTGATTCAGAGATATTAAGTATGGTAATAACTTGAAGCCAAATTAGTCAAGATTTGGCCAGCGTTAACCAGGGTTTGCTTTAGCTGTGGGAGGAACTTGCAAAAGGCAATATTGATTATGTCTGGGATATGCCAATTATAATTTGACATTCTGATTTCTGTTTTTTGTTTAACTTAGAAGCAGATTCTGCTTTGCTCTATTTGTGAAAGACAACTGAATGAGTGAAGATTACTACTATGCAACGACACTACAAACGTGTCTGAAATTAGAGGTGGAGAGAAAAAGGTACCCCACTTGTGCTGCTTCTGATTGGGTAGAGGTGAGGAATTCTAATTTTACCAAACTAACTTCATTCTACCAAATGAAGTTAGTTTGGTAAAAACGGAAGGATGGAGAGAATGAGAAAGCCTGGAAGGAGGCTTAAGATAGACATAAAACAAAACATAATTAAGTGTTTGAAAGATTTTACATATCATTTTAGTGATGACAACTGTGAAGAAATTCTGTCACCATGAGAGAAAGTGATTGGGAACTGAAACCTTGAAGAACGAGTTGTCGTGTCAAGAAACCTGGTGTCTTAGAAAAGTTACACATTTTGATCAAAACGGTCTACATGCAGGACAGAGATGCTGTCAGCTGGAAAGCAAGAAAGACTCCTCTTGGTTTTGCATAAGAAACGAAGATAGGGGACTGGAGAGATGGCTCAGTGGTTAAGAGCATTGGCTGTTCTTCCAAAAGACCTGGGTTCAAATCCCAGCACCATATGGCAGTTCACAGCTGTCCGTAATGGCTGGGCGTGGTGGTGCACGCCTTTAATCCCAGCACTGGGGAGGCAGAGGCAGGTGGATCTCTGTGAGTTCAAGGCCAACCTGGTCTACAAAGCAAGTCCAGGACAGCCAGAGCTGGTATACAGAGAAACCCTGTCTCGAAAAAAAAAAAAAAAACAAAAATAAATAAATAAGTAAAAAAAAAAAGAAACGAAGATGGATGGGACACCATGCAGTCATGGGATGTTGATCCTTTATCCAAGGACCCAGAATACAACTTTGAAAGTTTTTTTTTTTTGAGCATTAAGAAAGTTGAGAAAGACCAGAATCTGTAAAGAGATTTTACAGAGAACTCTGACCTTAGTGGGTGGCCTCCTTGCAGGAGGATCTTGGAGAGGAATCTTTCCCTGCATCTGACAGCACAGGTTCAGACATTCAGCCCACAGAGCTGGAGAGGCTCTTCTTATGGTCAGAGAACAGCTCTTAGTGGACAGAACCATGCCTGAAATGTTTAACATGCAACTCTGTGTGGGGTAAAGGGGTTCATGAGTTAAAGCTGTGGGAAAAAATGCAGCAGAAATCCTAGTCATTTAAATGAGGGACTCTGTAAACAAGGATGCTGCTTCTTACCTGGGCACCCCAGAATAAGTGGCTACAGGTTACACTGCAGTGGTCAGAGGCAGCAGAAGGAATAGAATGGGCCAACCATAGGTGAAGTAAACCATACTGCCCAAGTCCAGGCAAGTGTCGTGTCCTTGGAGGGTCCACCGTGAAAGTTTTTACCCAGTCTCCAAAAATATCTGGAGCAGATGAATCTGTTTGTAAGGGCTGAAGAACATAGGGCTTCCACGATTATTCTCCCATTTCTTCTCTCTTCCCTTCATTATGTCACACAGTCATTCAGTGTCTATTGAGTGTGGGAGAGAGAAAAGCAGAGTGAGAGATTTCAAGAGAATGCGTAGCTGGGTAACAGTGGGGAGACTTGCTTGTGAATGAAACTTCAAATATTACCAAATATGATTACATGTTACAATTTCCGAGTGAAGTGATACCATGACCCTTTAGAAACAAGGAATTTCTATTATTGACAAGAGAATAAAAACTCATAGAGCTTGTCTCACTTTTAATGCAGTGACATGATAAATGTTCCCCCTATGGATTAAAAGATAAAGATAGAAATCATGAAATAAGATGAGTATTATTCCAAAGTATAGGCTTCAGAGAAGGCATAAGAACAATTAAATGTTTGTTTTACTTTGATAATTGGTTGATATAATCATTGAGACCATTATGTACAGACAGAGAGGAGAATTCTTTCTTTTTTAAATTTTAAATTACTTCTACTCCTTCATTTCTTCATTTATGTATGTTTGCATGTGTGCACATGGATTCTCATCCATGTTACCTTTTCCTGTGTCCCAACATTTCAGTCACTTATGTCTCTGTTGAGTTTTTTCTTGGAGACAAATGAAGAAAAGTCTATTCACCCCAGATAGGCATTAAGAGATCAAAAAAAAAATTCTTCTCAAGTCTACCTTGGTGAACAAGTGAGTTTTATTTATCTATAGGAGCCCTGTCAATTTGCTGGCAGGTATATTGGGATCATTGAAAAGTGTCTACTTTTATCAATTATTAATTGATTACATATCTTAAGGGAATGACAAAGCCTTATAAATCTTATGAGCCTCTTCCTGGATCTCTTGTGGACTACCTCATGAGCCTTAGGAGCACTACTATCCTCTCCAAAAGGGGATGTTAATAGGCTCATGTAGTGCTGCCCTCTGTGATTAACCACAGCCACTCTTGTTCCAAGGCCACAATGAGCATGCTATGTTCCTAGGACAGTATTCCACAGCAGCCCAATATGCCCACCCTTCCAAATAATCTTAGTGTTTTCTTGAAATTGAACCAGAGAATGAGCAGCCATGGGCTTGTTGATGACTAGCCATCTTTGATAAGCTTCCAATATGTGGATCTGCTGATGGAGCTGCCATAAGTAACTTCATTAGCCTTACTGGGGAACCAAACAGATCTCTATGTCTCAGTAGAGAACATTGAAGATAGCCTCTTAACTGGAATAAACTCCAGGCTGCACTGTGGCTGGGAAAGATGACTATGTATTCTTTCTGAAATGACTTTGCCTTTGAGCAAATGTGGGATTATAGCATAATATCTCAGTACAGATCATAGACTCTCCAAATAATTTCAGACATAAAAATAGTTTGAGCAAATGTGAAAGTAAGCAAAAGATAAACATCAAGCAATGAATTGGTATTTGTGGGAAAGCAGGGACTTTTGTTAGGTGTGGATTCCAATTGAAGGAAAGACGCCAACTGGTGACTGATCCTTATGAACTAAATGTTCTTTCTTCAGCATGTGTCCATTGTTAAGAAAAGACCGTCACAGTTTTGGACAGCAACAAAACGTTGCTTGAGGAAAATTAACCAAATTTAGATTGTAGATGAATTGGTTGAAGAGAGGCTAGAATGTGTAGATGTATTTAATTATCACTAGGATTCCCAGGCAGGAAACTTCTGAACTAGAGAGGTGACAGTAGCAAGAATGGAAGCAAAGTGATGACACCAGAAAAGAACATAATTATGGCATTTGAATTAAATTGAATAGAAATAAGATGATCACACTGAGAGACAAACAAGACTCAGAAAAACAAATACCAAATTCCCGCATTTAGGGTGATAAGGAGTTCAAGTCAGTCTTGGTTACACAGTGAGTTTGAGTCTAGATTGGGCTACATGAGACTTCTTCTTGCCAAACCCAACCAAAACCACAATGGAAAACAACAAGAAACAAGGCAAATATAGCATGCAGTCTCTTATTTGGAGGACCTAGGTAAAGAAAAGATCTGAAAGTAGAATGGGAGCTATTTGATGGGAGGAAGAGGTCAGTGGGTGTTGGGAGGAAAAGGACAAGAGAAGGTGAAGGGGATAAAAGTGACTGAAGCACATTACATGTCTGTGAGAAGAGCACAGGAAAGCTGTTACTTTGTAAAATAATGCATGCAAGTAATGATACAAATAAACAACTAAGTAGACTGAGGAAATGTCTGTACTTTCAAACACTGCACGGAGATATTTACAAACCATCTGTGCTTATGGGAATTTTTGTGATGGGGATGTTCTTTTCACTGTCCAAGGTTGCAGACACTAGCCACACATGGCTATGCACTGTAATCACTGTCCAGTGATAAAGACATTAGCTACACATTGCTATGTACCTCAGTGTGGCCGAGGAACTGATTTAAAAATTTTAACTCATGTGAACTATTTCAAGTTTGAATTTATAGAATCCCACATGGCTAATGGTTATTGTATTAGTGTGCACATCTTCCACAACAAATTATAAATCCCACACTTGCTTGTTGACTGGCTATGCTGAATGTTCCATTGGCAGCTGCCTCTTGGCCAATGATTTGCTGTTAGGTTTCACTACCTTGATTGTTCTATTACATTTTCTTCTGCTTGATTAAAAGTAGAAAACCTGGGAATGGCATTATTAATAAGCTTTAATAAATGTGAGCTTCATAAAGTTGGCATAATTAATGCAATGATAGAAATCATAAAATGTGTCGGGCGGTGGTGGCGCATGCCTTTAATCCCAGCACTTGGGAGGCAGAGGCAGGTGGATCTTTGTGAGTTCAAGGCCAGCCTGGTCTACAAAGTGAGTCCAGGACAGCCAAGGCTGTTACACAGAGAAACCCTACCTCGAAAAACCAAAAAAAAAAAAAAAAAAAAAAAAAGAAATCATAAAATGTCTTAAAGGTGGTAAGACTTCTGTCTTAAACTGTGATGTAATTATAAAGAAAATACATAAAGACTGCACATAAATTATAAGATTTATATAATTTTACAATCCATTATTATTACTTAGTACTGATCTTTGGCATGGAATATTATCATTTAGTAATCTTTTTTTAAATTTATTTTTTATTTCTTCAAGTTACATCTCAATCACAATCCCCTCTCTACTCCCCCCTCCAGTCCCACCCTCCCACCCTCTTCCCCTTAACCCCCCATCCTTTTCCCTTTTTTTATTAAATACTTTATTTTTTTTTCAAGTTACATCTCAGTCACAAACCCTTCCCTATTCCCCCTTCCTGTCCCACCCTTCCACCCTCTTCCCCCCAACAGCTTCCCCTTTCAGTCCAACAAATGGTTCCTTCTCTTATAACAGTAAATGCTATACAAAACAGCAGAAATAAATATGCCACATTTATGAGAGTTAAATGGCCCAGTATGCCTTCCCAATGTCCAGTTCATACATATTTGGCCCCTGACTTTAACCTTCTACCTTCTAACCATCTCCATGAGTTTAAAGTTCTATAACTGACTTAGCTTTCATACTAACTTGCATCACTATTATAACCATCTTCTTAGATCTAGAACACCCTCTTGATTCCTAAACCACTCAAAATTTAGCTATGAGACTCTATCTGTCTATTCTTCAACCACCTCAGAGACCTGAGAGGGATAAATATATCTGATTATATAGGAAGTGCAGGGCCTGCAACTTCCAATACTAAGAAATGACAAACCAGTGACTACCCGGACAGTTCCCATTTTCTCTCCATACATTCCAGCATCAGTCTTCAGCCTTTTGGTCCTGTTTCTCTGACAGACATTTATTGTAGAGCACAGATTATGAAGGACTTACCTACCCTGTCTTGGCAGAGTGAGGCTGTCGACTTCCCTGCTACCAAGTTTTGTCCTTTTTGGACAGCAGTCTGTCTGCAGTTGAAGCAAGGAGTTTTTTCATGCCAAGAGATAGGCTTGCCACTAATTCAACCATCTCACACTGAAGATTCTTCAATGCTTATCTTCTACTTGGAGTAGAATAGGGGGTGCTGTCAGGAGCTGATATGTCTCAATATCAAAAATCTTAATTTAAGACAACATCTTTGAATGCCATATTCTGCAGATCTCTTGGGGTTTTTGAAGATGCCCTATCCATCTCTTGTATTTAGATAAGCAAATGTTGCTTGTCTCTTAACAACTTGATTACTGAGTAGCTTAGAGAATATCTGTGATAGACTGTCATAGTAGCTAACAAAGTGACATGCTTGCATGACTAGGAGTTTGTTTTTCTTAACTATCCTAAACAGTTTGACGGTTGGTATCAAGAGGCCAGAGCTTCATATTTCATTTTTAAGTATCTCTAGGTACGACACCATTAGGAAGTGTTACCTTTAATTTCGTATCAATATACAAAGATCTATTTAAATGCGGCTAAATATACTCTTAATTTTGTATCAATATACAAAGATCAATGCCTATGTAGCCCAATACAATCTTAATATTACGTCCATATACAAGGGTCAATACCATTGTGGCCAACTATAATCTTAATTTTGTATCAATATACAAAGATCAATACCAATGTAGTCCAATACAATCTTATTTTTGCACAATAAACAATGGTCAATACCACTTTAGCCAAATATACTACTAATTTTGTATCAATATACAAAGGTATAAGGGCATATTCAATAATCTGTCCCTTCTTCTTGGTCCTTCCTGTGCTGTGTCTATGTCTCATTTTTCTCAAGTCCATGCATTCCTACATAGGAGAGAAAGAAGGATACAGAAAAGGGAAAAAAGGAATACCCTGGGTCTAACCTCCAAAACCCATTAAACAGGACCATTTAACAACTTGTAATCTCTTCCCCTAAATAACAGAGTTTTCAGTTGTCCTTCAAATAACCAAAAGGGGGTGGGGCAGAGAAACACCCTCCCCACCCTCTGGGCATGGGACATCGCTCTCTTAAAATGACTTCCTGCTGATTTGGGTCGTAGTAAACCTGTTTGGGGCCCGAACCAAAATGGAAAAATGGTTTAAAATGTTAGTACAATCCTTTTATGTTCAGTCCTTCTGTTCTCAGCTGTTTAGATGTCCTAAGGAGTTTGTAGGCAGAAGCTGATCTTCCAGGCTTTACTGAGGTTCTGGCTGGGGCATTGTGTAGAGCTGAATGGTCTTAGCGATATTGAGTTGTTGTGGTTGTAGGCTTTTGATGGAGACAGCTATTGAGGGAGTCTGTCAGGCTGAATCAACTGGGTCACTCGTCTTCTTTGGTGTCTGATTCTGTTTTCTGCTGAGGTTTCCGTTGTCCAGTTGTCCCTGGGTTCCTTGAATGGATGCTTTGATTCTCCTGGAAAGATAAGAACAGAGCCCTGCCCTAATCCTAACTCTGGGACAATTGCCCTCTTTTTTTTGGGGGGGGGGGGCTAGGTAATATTTCTCCTGAAGAAAATTTGGTTTTTTGACAATATATAAAGTGTTATCTTTCAATCTGGGTTAAAGAAGAAATTGTTTTGTTATTTTGGAGCTAAACCAGCTTTAGTGTATATATTTTGAGATCTCAAAGGACCATTTGTTTGTATTGAGTAGGCCTTTTGTAAGTAGCTTTTAAACTTAGGTCCTTCCAAATCATGTGTATGTCTCTGCATTCTAATTATTGGCATCAGAGACCTGTGGTTCCCATCTGAAGGGATTAAAGATGTGTTCCACCACTCCTGGATCGAAGTTTTTCTATATTTAGAGTTTGTTTTGTATCAGGCTGACCTTGAGCTCTGAGATCTGCCTGTTTCTGTCTCTAGTGTGTAGGCACCATCCTGGTGCCTACAGCAGTATGACCAGACTTCTGTCTTGGGACAGATTTCTAGTGTGGTCTATCTGAAGCCAACAATTGGTGGAGAAGACTTCCAGTTCTGTTAGGTCTGTTCAGCAGCTAGGTAGTTATCCTGTGATGTATAGTTAATATCCATTTGTAAGGGAATATATACCATGTTTATCTTTCTGGGACTGCGTCAGCTCGCTTAGGATGAGCTTTTCTAGCTCCATCCATTTGGTTTTGAATTGCATGATTTCCTCATTTCTGATAGCTGTGTAGTATTCCATTGTGTAAATCTATCACAGGTTTTTTTTTTTATCCATTCTTCAGTTGAAGGACATCTGGGTTGCTTCCAGTTTCTCTATTACAAATAAAGCTGCTATGAACATTGTTGAGGAATGTCCTTGTGGTTTTTTTTTTGAATCTTTTGGATATATGCCCAAGAGAGGTATGGCTGGGTCTTGAGGTAGAATTATTCCCAATTTTCTAAGATATCTCCAGATTGATTTCCAAAGTGGTTGCACAAGTTTTCAGTCCCACTAGCAATGGGGGAGTGTTCCTCTTTCTTCACATCCTTGCCAGCATGTTCTATCATTTGAGTTTTTGATCTTAGCCATTCTGACAGGTGTGACATGGAATCTCAGAGTTGTTTTAAGTTGCATTTCCCTGATGACCAAATATGTTGAACATTTCTTCAAATGCCTCTTGTCCTTTAGAGATTCCTCTTCTGTGAACTCTCTGTTTAGCTCTGTACCCCATTTATTGATGGAGTTATTTGATTTTTTGGTGTTTAATTTCTTCAGTTCTTTATATATTTTGGATATTAGCCCTCTGTCGGATATTGGGTTAGTGAAGATCCTTTCCCAGTCTGTAAGCTGCCGTTTTGTTCTAAGGACAGTGTCTTTTGCCTTACAGAAGCTTTTAAATTTTATAAGGTCCAAATTATTGATTGTTTGTTTTAGTGCCTGAACTATTGGTGTTCTATTCAGGAAGTTGCTACCAGTGCCAATGAGTTCAAGGATTTTCCCCACTTTCTCTTCTGTTAATGATTGTGTGTCTGGATTTATGTTGAGGTCCTTGATCCACTTAGACTTAAATTTTGTACAGGGTGATAAGTATGGATCTATTTGCATCCTTCTACATGTTGACATCCAGTTAGGCCAGCACCATTTATTGAAGATGCTTTTCTTTTTCCATTGTATGTTTTTGGCTTTTTGTCAAAAATTAAGTGACCGTAGGTGTGTGGGTTTATTTCTGGGTCTTCAATTTGATTCCATTGGTCAACTGGTCTGTTTCTATACCTGTACCATTCTGTTTTTAGTACTATTGCCCTGTAATACAGCTTGAAATCCGGGATGGTGATACCTCCAGATGTTCTGTTATTGTACATGATTGATTTAGCTATTCTGGGTCTTTTGTTGTTCCATATGAAGTTGAGAATTTTTTTCTCCAGATCTGTAAAAAATTGAGTTGGTATTTGGATAGGAATCACATTGAATCTGTATATTGCTTTTGGTTAGATGTCCATTTTTATTATGTTGATCCTACCTATCTATGAGCAAGGGAGATCTTTCCATCTTCTGATATCTTCTTCAATTTCTTTCTTCAGGGACTTGAAGTTCTTATCATACAGGTCTTTCACTTCCTTGGTTAGAGTTACCCTCACGTATTTTATATTATTTGTGGCTATTGCTAAGGGTGTTGATTCCCTTATTTCTTTCTCAGCCCATTTATCTTTTGTGTAAAGAAGGGCCACTGATTTTTTTGAATTGATTTTGTATCCAGCCCCCTTGCTGAAGGAGTTTATCAGCTGTAGGAGTTCTCTGGTAGAATTTTTGGGGTCACATTTGTATACTATCATATCATCTGCAAATAGGGATACTTTGACTTCTTCCTTTCATATTTGTATCCCCTTGTTCTCCTTTAGTGGTCTTATTGCTCTAGCTAAAACTTCAAGTACTATGTTGAAGATACAGGGAGAGAGTGGGCAGCCTTGCCTTGTCCCTGATTTTAGAGGAAATGCTTTAAGTTTCTCTCCATTTAGCTTGATGTTGGCTATTGGCTTGCTGTAAATTGCCTTTATTATGTTTAAGTATGGTCCTTGTATGCCTGATCTCTCTGAGACTTTTAACATGAAGGGGTGCTGTGTTTTGTCAAAAGCTTTTTCAGCATCCAATGAGATGATCATGTGGTTCTTTTCTTTCAGCTTGTTTATGTGGTGGATTACATTGATGGATTTTCTAATGTTGAACCACCCCTGCATCCCTGGGATGAAGCCTACTTAATCATGGTGTATCGGTTTGCAAGTATTTTATTAAGTATCTTTGCATCCATGTTCATAAGGGAAATTGGTCTGAAATTTTCTTTCTTCGTTGGGTCTTTGTGAGGTTTAGGTATCAGGGTGACTGTGGCTTCATAGAATGTGTTTGGCAGTATTCCTTCTGTTTCTATGTTGTGGAAGAGTTTGAAGAATATTAGTGTTAGCTCTTCTTTGAATGTCTGGTAGAATTCTGTGCTGAAACCATCTGGGCCTGGGCTTTTTTTGGTTGGAAGACTTCTAATGATTTCTTCTATTTCCTTAATGGTTATAGGACTGTTTAATTTGTTTACCTGTTCTTGATTTAACCTTGGTATGTGGAATCTATCAAGAAAATTGTCCACTTAATTTAGATTTTCCAATTTTGTGGAGTACATTTTTTGAAGTAGGACCTAACGATTCTTTGGATTTCCTCAATGTCTGTTGTTATTTTCCCCTTTTCATTTCTGATTTTGTTGATTTGGGTATTTTCCATCTGCCTTTTAGTTAGTTTAGCTAAGGGCTTGTCTATTTTGTTGATTTTCTCAAAGAACCAACTCTTGGTTTTGTCAATTCTCTGTATTGTTCTTTTTGTTTCTAAGTTGTTGATTTCAGCTCTGAGTTTGATAATTTCCTCTCATCTGCTCCTCTTGGGAGTGTTTGCTTCTTTTTGTTGTAGCTCTTTCAGGTGTTCTTTTAGGTGGCTAGTATGGGAACTCTCTGGTTTCTTTTTTAAGGCACTTAGTGCTATAAACTTTCCTCTTAGCACTGCTTTCAATGTGTCCCATAAGTTTGGGTGTGTTGCGCCTTCATTTTTATTGAGTTCTAAGAAGACTTTAATTTCTTTTTTTTTTTATTTCTTCCCTGACCCATTGAGGAGAGAGTTGTTCAGTTTCCATGTTTTTGCAGGCTCTCTGTTGATTTTGTTATTGTTGAAGTCTAGCTTTATTCCATGATGGTCTGATAAGTTACAAGGGGTAATTTCAATTTCCCTGTATCTGTTGTGGCTTGCTTTGTGACTGACTATATGGTTGATTTTTGAGAAGGTTCTATGAGGTGCTGAGAAGAAAGTGTATTCTTTTGTTTTGGGGTGAAATGTTCTGTAGATATTAATTAGGTCCATTTGATTCATGACATCTGTGAGTTTCTATTTCTCTGTTTAGTTTCTGCATCGTTGATCTGTCCAGTGGTGAGAGTGGTGTGTTGAAGTCTCCCACTATTAATATTTGAGGTTCACTGTGGGATTTGAGCTTCAGTAGTGTTTCTTTAATGAATGTGGGTGTTCTTACATTTGGGGCATTGATGTTCAGTATTGAGATTTCATCTTGGTTGATTTTTCCTTTGATGAGTATGTAGTGTCCTTCCCCATCTCTTTTGATTAATGTTGGTTGAAAGTCCGATTCGTTGCATACTAGAATTGCCACTCCAGCTTTTTTCTTGGGTCCATTTGCTTGGTATATCTTTTCCCAGCCTTTTACTTGGAGATAATGCCTATCTTTTTTGCTGAGGTGTGTTTCTTGTAAGCAGCAGAATGTGGAATTCTGTTTTCGCATCCATTCTGCTAGCCTGTGCTTTTTTATTGGGGAATTGAGTCCATTGATGTTGAAAGATATTAATGACCACTGATTGTTACTTCCTGCCATCTTGATGTTGGTGGAAATAGTATGTGAGTGAGCTTTTCTTCTTTTGGTTTTGCTTCAGAAATGCTATTTGCTTCCTGTGCTTTCTTGTGTGTAGTTAACCTCTTTGGGTTGGAGTTTTCCTTCCAACATCTTCTGTAGAGTAGGATTTGTGTATAGATATTGTTTGAATTTAGCTTTGTCATGGAATATCTTGTTTTCTCCATCTATGTTGATTGACAGTTTTGCAGGGAATAGTAGTCTGTCCTGGCATTTGTGGTTTTTTAGGGTCTGCAAGACATCTGTCCAGGCCCTTCTGGCTTTTAGAGTCTCTGAAGAAAAGGCAGGTGTGATTTTGATAGGTTTGCCATTATATGTTACTTGACCCTTTTCCCTAGCAGCTTTTAATATTATTTCTTTGTTCTGGACATTTAGTGTTTTGATTATTACGTGGTGGGAAGATTTTCTTTTCTGTTCTAATCTATTTGGAGTTCTGTAAGCTTCTTGTACAGTTATAGGCATCTCTTTTTTGGGAAATTCTCTTCAATGATTTTGTCGAAGGTATTTTCTGGTCCATGGAGCTTGGACTCTTTCTTCTATTCCTATTATTCTGAGATTTCCTCTTTTCATTGTGTCCTTGATTTCCTGAAGGCTTTGTGTCAGGACTTTTTTAGATTTTACATTTTCTTTGACAGATGTATCAATTTCTTCAATTTTATCCTCTGAGCATGAAATTATTTCTTCCATCTCTTGTATTCTGTTGGTGATGCTAGTGTCTGTAGTTCCGATTCTTTTCTTAAGGTTTTCCAGTTCTATGGATGTCTCAGATTGGATTTTCTTCATTGCTTCAACTTCCCTTTTCAGGTCTTCCATTCCTTTAAGTGCTTTATTCATTTCCATCACCTCCTTTGCAGTACTTTGTTGTTGCTCTCTGAGGTATTTGATTTCCTCCCTTAGGCCTTCTATTATTAATATAAGCGTAGGATTAAGGTCATTTTCCTTTGCTTCAATTGGGTTCAGCTGTCCAGAGTTGTCTGTAGCATTATTGCTAGGATCTGGAGACATCATATTGTTTTTGTTGTTGTTCGTCTTTTTTTTTTGTTTTGTTTTTTTACCATGTTCTTGTGCTGTCCTTTTGTCATCTGATTGATCCTGGTGTTGTCTGTTTGTTTCTTTTGTCAGTTGAACTTGGTGCTCAGGAAAAATCCCTGCCCTGGGGGTTGGCTGATCCTGAGATCCTGCTGTCTACCTCCAGGTGGTGGGCAGGTTCCTGTAATAGACTGGCTCTCAGAGAGGAAAGTGGCTGCCACTCTCCTCAACTGGTTGTGACCCAATTGGACCAATATACAGGGGATTGGAGTCAGGAGGGGGCTATCCACTGAGAACCTGGGAGCTGGCAGGTCTCCTCAGAAATGCAGGTAGAGCTGTCATTGGGCCTGTGTTCTCCCCTCACTGACACAGTCATTCTGGCTCAGCAGCTAGGCTGACCATGCAGGCAGGGAGCTCCACCCAAGACAGATGCCGGCCTAGATGTGACTGTTGCTGACTGCCTCAAATGCTTGGGTGCTAGGGTGAGTGACCTGACCCAGTATTTGTGGAGAACACACAGTCGTGAGCTCTGTTTGCAGTCAGTTTTGGCTCCTAATTGCTTTGCTGGGTTAAGTCTCTGCCTCTCAGCTACAGTGCACACTGTGCCGCCATGTTGGAAACTCTGGAAAAAAAAATCTCACTTAACTTTGCTCTTGTGGTCCAGCTGTTTTTCCCTCTTGGGTGTACAGGTCCTCATGCAGGCTGGATATCAGGCACACAGGCATGACTGCTGATCGTGGCTGGAGTCGTGGCCTGGATCTGCTCCTTGGCTAGATCTGCTCTTCTGGTTCTCCTCCCATTTAGTAATCTTATGTTCCATTGTCGCGTCCCCCCTTGTCCAGCAAGGAATGACGCAACTCACAAAA
>CAJQZJ010027982.1:9011225-9024484 GCA_907164525.1 Lophiomys imhausi | reverse complement strand
GGAGACCAGCGCCATCTTTAAGGCGCGGCACGTCGCAGCTCTCTACATTCCATTTTGTCTTATAATTTTAGTAATGAATTATATGTGAATACAAAGAGTTTCTTATATAGTGTTTCTGGGATGTTGAAAATTATTTGTATTCTTTTTTTATCCAACATTTATTCGTTTCTTCAAGTTACATATTGATCATAGTCCCGTCCCTTCTCCCCTCCTGATCTCACCCTCCTACCCTCTTCCCTCCTCCCTCTTATTCTTTTTTTTTTTAATTTAAGGTGTGTCTTTTTGTATTTAAAGTGTAAGAGAAAAATGATGGAGAAGTTATCTGAAATTCTGATGAAAAACTCCCCATCACCTTGACACCCAGTTCTCTCTCATCTTTCTCCTTGGAGAGGTGCAGGAGAACTGGTGAAAAATTGCTGAATCCTGCTCCGATATCCACAAATATGTGGTAATTAAACGCAAAACCCAGCTGGGCGTGGTGGCGCACGCCTTTAATCCCAGCATTCGGGAGGTAGAGGCAGGCGGATCTCTGTGAGTTCAAGGCCAGCCTGGTCTACAAAGTGAGTTGAGGACAGCCAAGGCTACACAGAGAAACCCTGTATCGAAAAACCAAAAAAAAAAAAAAAAAAAAAAAAAAAAAAAAAAAAAAAAAAAACGCAAAACCCACCAGAACCCTTGGCTACAAAATGAATTTGTTTAAAATATGATTTATTTATTTAAAATATATTAATGTGCATACTAAACATTTGGTTGTAAGTCAGCACCAATTTCATAGTGTCATTTTTCTATTTTCCTTTTGGCTGCTGTGTTAAGACATTCTGACCAATAATAGTTTGGGGGAAGGAAGGGTTTGTTTGGATTACAATTCCAAGCCATGGTGCATCATTAAGGGAAGTTAAGGGAGGAGCTCAAACTAGCAACTTAAAGGCAGACCTGCTTACTGTACCACATAGCATTGCCACCTAACAAGGAGCTCAATTCACAGCCAAAGAACTACATCCAGAGGCGTGGAGAATGCTGCTTGATAACCAGCTCCTAGGTTTATGCTCAACTAGCTTCCTCAAACAGTTGAAGACCACTTGCCCAGAGTGTCTTGTGTTCTCCTACCTCAATGAACAATCAAGAAAATCCCCTCCTCACAGGCCAGTTAATCTAGGTAATGCCTCAACTGCTGTATGTAATACCTAATGAGAGATTCTGGAATATTATTCCAGCTCTTTTCCCTGTGTGGATGGTGGTATTCTTTGAAGAGGTCACTAAATTCTGGCATGATTGTTTTCTGCCATCACGTTTTCATATGACTCTCCTTGTTTTCAGTGTATGTATGTGTCATATCTTTGATCAGGTGATACCCATCATGCATCAGTGGCTGTTTAGTTCAGCATGTCACTTTCTAAGATGTGAATCCAATAGGCAGTTATGTGTGTGTCTTGTTTCCCTTGATATAAAAAAAGGACTTACTGAGACAGCACATCTGGGGAAAACAACCTTTTAATATTAGGTTGTTATTATTCACTTTGAGTAAAAAGCTATCAAACTTGACATGCGTCTTTAAAAAATAGAAATTTATCCTGTGTATAATAATGTATCTGTTTTTGTGAAGAAAGAAAATTAGGAAAATATCCTTAAGCTACTTGTCTCGTGTCATTTTATCACAGGAAATAGCCTGAGAGGATATAAAAACTCTACTCTTATCTGTTGACCTTATAACAGATGCAGCTCCTGTTAAACATGGTTATTTTGCTTTTTCTCTTATTCTTTTGACCCATGTGTATTTTCTTGTTTTTTTTTGTTTGTTTATTTCGTTTTTTGATTGTTTTGTTTTTTAAGTCCTCAGGACATGAGGAAAAGTGAATGCCATGCTTGGTGACTGGTATAGACCAAACTAGAGTCAAATTCACATGAGAAAAGTGCTTGACAAAAATATTTCATCTAAGATATTTTCCAGCTGAGTTGCTTTTGCATTCTGTTCCCACCACATTCTCAAAGAGCGTGATGGAAAAGCTGAGACATTTAGCTTATGCTCTGAGAAGCACTGGGAACTCAGGCACAGAAAACCAGGTCTCTCTCTCTCTCTCTCTCCTTTTCTTTTTTTGGCTGAGTTTTTGTAAGAAATTGATTCTTAATTTTAAAGTTACATATTTGAAATTTGAAATATTTATGTGAATAAGTAACAAGTTTAGGAAAAATTTACTTTCTTTTTTTTATTTCTTCAAGTTACATCTCAATGGCAATCCCCTCCCTACTCCCCCCTCCAGTCCACCCTCCTACCCTCAACCCCCCATCCTCTTCCCTTTTTTTTAAAGTTTAAGGTATATCTTATTTCCCCCAACAGCTCCTCCTTTCAGTCCAACAAATGACTCTTTCTCTTATAATAATAGATACAATACAAAACAACAGAGGTAATTAGGCCACAGTTATGAGGGTTATATGGCTTAGCGTACATTCCCAATGTCGAGTCCATATGTATTTGGTACCTGACTTTAACTTTCTACTATCTAACCATCTCCATGAGTTTAAAGTTCTATATCTAACTCAACATTCATACTAACTTGCAACACAATTTTAAAAGCATCTTCCTAGATCTATAATGCTCTCTTGACTCCTAAACAACTCAAAATTTAACTATGAGACTCTAGCTATCTATTCTTCAACCACCTCAGAGACCTGAGAGGGATAAATATATCTGATTTTATAGGAAGTACAGGGCCCGCAGCTTCCAAAACTAAGAAATGACATACCAGTGGCTGCCTGGACAGTTCCCATTTTCTCTCCATACATTACAGCATCGATCTTCAGTCATTTGGCCCCGTTTCTCTGATAGACATTGACTGTAGAGCAGGGGTAATGAAGGACTTGACTACCCTGTCTTGGCAGAGCTAGGCTGTCGACTTACCTGCTTCCAGGTTTTGTCCTTTTTGGACAGCATTCTGTCTACAGTTGGAGCAAGGGGCTTTTCCTACCAAGAGATAGGCTTGCGGCTAATTCAATCATCTCCCACTGGAGATTCTTCGATGCTCATCTTCTACTTGGAGGAGAATAGGGGGTGCTGTCAGGAGTTGATATGTCTCAATATAAAAAAAAAATCTAAAGTTAAGAAAACATCTTTGAATGCCATATTCTGCAGATCTCTTGAGGTTTTTGAGGAGGCCCTATCTATCTCTTATATTAGGATAAGCAGATGTTGCTTGTCTCTTAGCAGCTTTATTTCTGATTACCTTAGAAAATAACTATAATAGACTGTCATAGTACCTAACACAATGACCGGCTTGCATGACTATTATATAATTATAAAAAAATTATTTAAACAGCAATGATCATCAAAATAAACCTCTCATAAGAGAGTTGATATGCTCGTGGGGGGGGGGCAATTATTAGCTATAGAAAGTCGCATGTTCTTTGGTGGTATGTAAAAATGGGGGCTGAGAACAAATAATACTTTTATGAGATGGTGGGTTAGAGAATGATTCCCTCAAAAAGTGAACTATATTCAGAGATGTGGGAACATGGAGACTAAGAGAAAGTCTGGGGAAAATGATACCAGGAGGAAGAGGAGAAGCATGGCAGGGATTGTGTCCCAATATTCACACTCAGACTCATGTGTGAGACTCTGGTAGATCTTGATACACTAATTTCTTATTAGATTTTCAATATTATCCTGAATTTCTTAATTATCCTGAACAGTTTATGACAATTAGTAGCAAAAGGCCGAAACTTCACATTTCATTTTTTTAAAATATTGTCCACTCTTAAGTTACACATTCCCACGCTGTAAAATTGTACCTTGTTATTGAAAAAATATACAGAATGAATGAGAATATCTGTTTTTACCTTTGGTGTTACCAGTATAAAAATACAGTAAGTCTCATGTCATTGGCAAAAATATTTATTAATTACACACATACACACACAGAATTAAGAGAGATAAATATATTTTACTGAGAACTCATTGTCCCAATTTTGGTTGGTATCATGATTTTTCATTCCAAGACAGCAGTGTATACAGATCTTTAAAGGTAGCAAAATGTTTCTTCCTTAAATGATTTCCATTGAAATTGCATTGAATTTAGCAGTACAGCTAAATCTATGAAAATGCCGCTAGATTTCTCTCTGTTCATATCCTGCATTCATTTCTAAAGTGCATTTGACAAAAATCATGTTTAAATCTTTCAGTTCATAAATACCATTAACTTATTGAAGAGTTAGAAAAGAGTGAGAAGAACTTTAAGAGGGAAGTCTTGGAGAATAGCCACCACAGAAGAGTGATTGTTCATGCACTAAATGTTGTGACTTCCATTACATTTAAGATATTCTAGTAGACCCTGATGCAGGGACATATCCAAGGAAATCAGATTCTAATAGAAGAAAAGAGATAAATACAAATATTCATGATATAAATTAGGTCACAAACATTATTTGGTTCTGTTTCTTCTTCTATCTGTAAGTCTTGTAGGGCGTTTCCATATCTGAGACCTGAGAACATAGACTTTTTCCACCTCCAGGATTCTTCCTAGTATCTAAGCAAATATTATGTAAAAAGGGACATGTGTACATGTTGTAGATTTTAGTGTATAGAAATAACAATTATTCTATAGTAAGAAATTAATATTGAAAATCTAATAAGAAATTAGTGTATCAAGATCTACCAGAGTCTCACACATGAGTCTGAGTGTGAATATTGGGACACAATCCCTGCCATGCTTCTCCTCTTCCTCCTGGTATCATTTTCCCCAGACTTTCTCTTAGTCTCCATGTTCCCACATCTCTGAATGTAGTTCACTTTTTAAGGGAATCATTCTCTAACCCACCATCTCATAAAAGTATTATTTGTTCTCAGCCCCCATTTTTACATACCACCAAAGAACATGCGACTTTCTATAGCTAATAATTGCCCCCCCCCACGAGCATATCAACTCTCTTATGAGAGGTTTATTTTGATGATCATTGCTGTTTAAATAATTTTTTTTATAATTTATTTTTTATTTCTTCAAGTTACATCTCAATCACAATCCCCTTCCTACTCCCCTCTCCTGTCCCACCCGTCCACCCTCTCTCTTCCCCCTCAACCTCCCTATCCTCTACCCTTTTTTTTTTAGTTTAAGGTATATCTTTTTCCCCCAACAGCTCCCCTTTTCAGTCCAACAAATGGTTCTTTCTCTTATAACAATAAATACAATACAAAACAACAGAAATAAATAGGCCACAACTATAAGAGTTATATTGCTTAGCATACACTCCCAATGTCCAGTCCATATGTATTTGGCACCTGACTTTAACATTCTACTATCTAACCGTCTCCATGAGTTTAAAGTTCTATATCTAACTCAGCTTTCATCCTAGCTTGCATCACAATTTTAAAAACATCTTCTTAGATCCAGAACACCCTCTTGATTCCTAAACAACCCAAAATTTAACTATGAGACTCTAGCTATCTATTCTTCAATGACCTCAGAGACCTGAGAGGGATAAATATATCTGATTATATAGGAAGTGCAGGGCCCACAGCTTCCAACACTAAGAAATGACATACCAGTGGCTGTCTGGACAGTTCCTATTTTCTCTCCATACATTACAGCATCAATCTTCAGCCATTTGGCCCCGTTTCTCTGACAGATATTGATTGTAGAGCAGGAATTATGAAGGACTTACCTACCCTGTCTTGTCAGAGCTAGGCTGTCGATTTACCTGCTTCCAGAACAATGTCACACACTGAAGGGTTTTTGTAAGTATTTGTTAACAAAGTAAATTTCTCTATAATGGCTCTATATTTTGGAGATCAGCACCTTTTATTTTTCTACAACTGTATTTATTCTCAGCAGTATTTATTTACCTAGTTTAATAACTTGATTGTAAATAAATATTAATAACTAATATTCATTGATATTATTGCCAAAGCTTGGTAACTCCTTAATTACTCATTGGTTAGCTTCCCCAAATAACCACACATGGAGACTATGATTCATTCCAGGCTATACACTGAGCTGGGCATATACTCTAGTCTGCTACACTACTACCCGTATCTTTCACCCACCCAAAGTCCCCAATACTTGCTGGTGTTGTCTCCTATGGAATATATCCTTTCTCCTCCTTCCACTTTTTCTTCTCGTGGTCTCTCTTCCGACCTCCAAAAATCTCCTCCCTGCTCCTCCTACCTCTCCTTGCTCAGCACAGAGTCAGAAATTTATTCTCTAATCAAGAAATTTTGGCAAGGCAATAGTTATGAATGTCATTTTAGGGTATATGAGTGTCAGCTCGTACAGTAAAGGAAAGCAGGGGACAACCAATTAACAATTGAATACAAGCAGCTTTCAGATCACCCTAACATTTGATCTAGCCTTCAGATACCACATTTTTCTTCTGTCTCCACCATCTTCTTCCCTCATTTTTCTTCCATTTGAAATTTGAGAAGGATTTTGATTTAAGCAATTAAGAATGTGGAGGCTCTGCATTCCTTAAATATCAAACTACAAATGTATGACACTGGATTTTTTTTTTAATAGAGTTTTAAAGTTTCCCAGGTTCATCAAAGCAGATGGAACAATGTGTGTGTGTGTGTGTGTGTGTGTGTGTGTGTTGCAATCCATCTTGTTTGTTATCATCTAAATGTATATACATTTCACATTAAATTAGATATTTGACTTTTGTAAATTAGTTGTGCCTGTTTAGGACAGGCCAACAGATTTCAGATTTTACTTTTATTTTAGATTAACTCAAATGAGGTATGTGTACAGTGAAAGCTGAACTGTAGCTAATTTGGCTCATATCATAAATTATTAGAATATTGACAGTCACATTGTCATCTTCACAAAGTTGAGGTGAGCAGTTTTATCGGTAAGTCAATTAGAAAGAGATTTCTACTTGAAATGTTACAAGTAAAAAACATTTTTCTCTGCTGTTTTGAGAAAAAAGGGTTAAATTGTTCACATCAATGCTTTTATTCTCCATAATGCACTAATATCTTATTAACTTTTCAATGATCTCTTACTAAAGATTAACTATGTTTCTATACACTAAAATCATCAACACCTGAACGTGCTCTTTTCAAAAATAATATTTGCTTAGAGACTAGGACGATTCTTGGAGGTAAAAAAGTAAAGACCAAGTTCAAACTAAGGCATATAGGTTACTCTTATGAATCTAAATTATAAATTCATAGCAGAAAGAAATTATTTAAGTGAAGGTAAATAAGAATCATGGCCATTTCATGATGTCTGTGCTTTTAGAATAATGTAAATGTCATTGATGTAAATGTATATTTTTCTTACTATATGTAAGTTCTTTTTAATAAATTAACTATAGTATCACACATTCATTACCAAGTACACAAGTTTAGCTATTCTCATAAATTCGAACCTTTGTGTTTTGAGTTCATATGTTATATAATTATGCAGGCAATATATTAAACAGATTGACATATTAATTTTCAAATTTTCACATAAGGCTGATGCAATGTGTACTGTCTTACAAATGCATTCCTGATTTCTGCTCAAGAAAGACATCCTAGATAAATGTACTGTGTGTAATTTTTTTTCTACTTGACCCACTATTATTGTAACGTGGCTTCTGGCAGCAGAATGCTTTCATGGGCTGTGTTCACAGTACTACTGTCTGTTATTAACACCATAGAAAATTAAGGGCCCTGGCTCAAATAACAGGCTTCTTAATCTTCACAAGCACAAGAATAGAGCACAGTGAAACACTTATTTTTGTTGGTGTTAAGCTTAGATATCATTCTTTCCAAAGCTGAAGAAATTGGACATGAATCTAAGAGGTTAGGTTGATACATCCAAAGTAATCAAGTGTGTGCCAGAGAGTCCTTTGTAGCTCTCTTCATTATCCAAAGTCAGCTCACAGTTGAATTATCAATGGGACATGGGCCTAGAATTCACAAAAGAAAAATCTTGGGCTAGTGCCTTTTGCTTGCAGCAAAAACAGATTTTATCAGAATATTAAGTGGAACTTTCACTGGACTAGATTATTCTTCTGCGAGTTTTCCTTATGTGCTCATACCTGACTTGAGTTTGCTGTGCCCAGGTTGAGCTTGGCTATCTCCTGGTCTGCCTAGAGACTTTTATGCAGACGTTTGGCCTAGAATATGTCATATCATATCTCAAGACATACTGGTAACTTATTGAGTTTTAAGCATCATATGCACACACATATGTATTATATATATAATAATAAAGTAAAAATACTTAAATATTTTAAAAATACTTAAAATAAATCTAAGTTAGGCAGCTTCATATTTGGTATTTGAAAGATCTCTGCACTATATTGTGGAATTTCAATCTAATTACATGAAGTGTTGTAGCCTTTTCTTACCCTCAGTCTTTCTTACAAGGCTAATGATCTCACCAACTTTTTCCCTCCTACAAACCACGTTAATAGAGCAGGCACAGCCAGTGATAGGGAGGCTAGAGTTGTTCAAGAGAGTCCTCTTGGCTGACTCCTGCTATGAAGGGATTTGTCTGTCTACTGGGTCGAAAGTCCCTTTAAGGTTTGAGAGAACTGAGCTGATCCTTTTCCTTAGCTTTGAGCTCTTCTTGTTCATTTGAGAATCACATGGAAATGAACATTTATTCAAATATCAGTGAAGTCTCACTTCATGTTCAAAATAGAAAGTAATGATTCATTTTGAATTAAAAATAAATATTCTGCCAACATGTCATTACTGTGAACTGATGGGTCAAGTAGACTGAGCAATTATTCTTTTGTTTCTACATGGGCATGACATTTTAAATAAAGAGAGTGTTTCTCCTCTCCTTTGTCATTTGTGAATTATGTGGATTTTGAATTAGGCAAAATTTTCATTCATACTCTTTATAGAATATGACCGGTGTATAGTTCTTAAGCATCACAAAACTGAAGGACAATAGAAACACTATTTGTGCGTGTTTGAATCGTCTGCAACACTTCATGTAATTAGATTCCATGAAATGAATATTTTAAATGTAATAGTTCACAATTTGCCTCCAACAATCCTTTGACCACAGCTTCAAAATTAATACTGTTATAATAGGAACACTAAATACTATCAACATACTTATTCAAATCAGAAGTTAAGAGAGGATGTGTTAGCTGTCTTTTTATTATATTTTGTCTCTGCCTATGCCAGTTTTAGTGCCTTGAAAAGAACCACAACTAATTTGAGAAGGAAAGCTAGGTGTGTACTTACTATGAGGCTTATGAAAGCAGAAATGCATTAGGATTATCTCGGTAGACTATTTAAAGAAAATGGCAAGCTATAGGTGTCTAAAGAGGCTAAGACACTGGCTTAAGAAAGAGAAAATCAAATTAGACGCGCATTGCTCAGAGAGTGTGAGAAGAGAGTGGGAAGCAGAATACACAAAACAGCGAAATATCAGCCTGTGTGTGGGTGTGTGTGGGAAGAAAAAAGACTTAAGTCAAACTGCTTAATTCTTTTGAGAACTGGGTGTAGTGGTATATCCCATTAATTCCAACACTCCAGAGGCAGAGGCAGGTAAATCCCTGTAAGGTCGAGGCTTGATTGCTACGTAGAGGTTCTAGCCCAGTAAGACCCTGTCTCAAAAACAAAACAAAGTAACAACTCTAGAGTACAGTAAGAGATGTGTTGTTGTGAAGTGGAGTGCGTGAGAATAAAATGAACTCATGGAAAAATTGCAAGGGGTGCTGTGCTACAGTTCAGGCATGTGAGCCATATATAGATGTATGTATGCATATATAAGGCATGTGTGACATATATGGATGTATATATATATATATATATATATGCATATGTAATATATATAACATGGGCACATGCTTTTTATTTTTAACATTCTTGATGTTATTATATTAAATAAAAAGAATAATATATATATATACACAGTGTATTTATTAAAAATGTGGATTATACTCTCATTTTACTGCTGTGGTAATTTGACTCTTATACTCGGAAAGGGGGACTTGGAACATCACTTACCTGTTTACCAGAACTATTCCTGTCTCTGAAGCAGGTTTTGCCTTTCAAACCATGTTTTTTTTCTTTTTTTTAATGCTACAATAGAGTTAATTTATACATCCCTAAGGGGTCCTCTGCCCTGTCATCACTTCTACCCCACTGTTATAAAGAGGATTGAGAGAGGGGACAGACTCAAGTGTTTATCTGCTTTACATTAGTTCTGAGTTCAGAGATTCCTGCATCTTTTGGTCATCTGTACCTCCCCAAGAAGAGAAAACTAATCATCTTTGAAGGCTCATTTTTGAATGAATCACCTTTGAAACTGATCACACTTCTCAAATCCATGGATCTAGCCCAGAAGTATTATGACATCTGTGCAGAGAAGGGAAGGAGGCTTGCATGGACAGAACCCTCTTCATTTGTCTGATACCTGGTTGTTGGGCCAACTCTAAGGAGGGTGTCCAGGTGTCTTGTCAGTGCCCAAGAGCCTTGTTCAAAGTGTTCACAATAATCTTTGCCACTGAGTGGAGGTTCTCTGTTTCCAAGGAGCAGATACATTAATGTATTAAAGGAAATGCCTTGTCAGGACTTAGAAAACAAAAATACTGAGAGCGATACAGTAGAATATGGTCTTATCCAACAGAATTAATGTGATCCTAGACAGTGACGAGTGGTCTCACCCACCAGGAAAAACTGTGAAGAATGGCCAGTGTTGGGGGACTATCGTTCAAAGAAAACAAATGTTTGTGACTGTCTGAGATCACTTCATATTGACTTCATATGTGTAGACCTGTGTATGAGCTGGTGAATGTGTGTGTGGGCATGCTTACGTACATGAGTATGGACAATGGACATGCAGTGGTCAGAAGACAACCTCAGAATCCATCCATACTGTTTTTAGAAACAGGGCCTCTAACTAGCCAGATGGTCACCAACTAAACTGGTTTGGCTGTCCAGTGAGCTCTAGGGATTTTTCTGTCTCCACTTCCCCAGCAATGGGATTGTGATTGTACACTACCAATCCTGTGATTTTTATGTAGGTTCTGAGTCTAGAACTCAGGTCTCGTGTTTGCCTACCAAACAACACAGCTATATCTCTGCCAGCACAGCCATCTCTCTGCCACTTCACATGGAATTTAAGGCAGAGGCATACTATTCCTTTCTTTCAAAAAATAATATTGGTTGATGGACTTACTGACTGATTGTACATGTGCACACACACACATTCACAGCAAAAGTATGGATGTCAGACGACTTTGGGGAGCTGGCTTGGGGAACCTGCTGAGGTTGGGTTTGTCTTGTTTCTGCTGCTGTGCTACACACATCAAGTTCACTGGGCTGAATTTGCCTGATTCTCACGTCTCCACCTCTTGTTTTGCCACCAGAGAACTGGGATTACAGATGTGAATTTGCAGCATCCAGCTTTTTACTGGATCTAACTGGGACCTTCTGGCTCACATGCAGAGCACAGTGTCTTCCCCTGCTCTATCACCACCCAGGCTGAGGATGACTAGTTCTATGGTCTGTTTCCCTTCTGGGAAAGTGATGCAGAAGAGGTCCTCAAAACATAGACAGCCATAGGATCTAGGATCCATGGCAATTGAATCTCACCAGCACCCTGCTGGCCAGGTATGTGGAGTAGCAATGGGCTTTACATTTTTATGCATGTTCAGGACAGAGTCAATTTAGAGAACAACATTCTCTTCACGTGTACCCTTGCATGTGTGTGTATGTATGCACTTGTCTAACTTAGGAAGTCTTAAAATATGCATGTGAGTTTTCTACCAACACATACAATGGTTCTAAGAAGTGGATTGTTACACAGAACCTAATAAAGTTGAGCGACATAACTTTTTAACTTTTGGAACTCAGACTCTAAGCAAAAAAGTAAGGAGAAGTTAAAGAATCATTCCCCAGTGACTTCCCTCCTCCACTCCTGCACCCAGAAGGATAGTTTACTTCGGTTTCAAGAATTTAAAAATTTCCAGAGGCTTAAAACTGTATTTTACTCATAGTATCAATATTTTTATCATAAGATGCCTTGGCTCAGGGCATAAGAAGGGGAAGATTTGTAATTAAAAATGCACAGACATGAACCCTATATGGAAAATTCGTGACAAAGGCAAAGGATTTGTTTATGTGTTTGCAAATAGCTCCCAATGTCACAGAACTCTGCTTCCCACATGAAACTAACGGCAGAGCTTCTAGCCAGGTCGGTCCTTGGCTCTGTATTTCTCAAAAATCTCTTAAGGGGTTTTTGGTTTTTCCATAAAAGATATGGGAGTAACTGCTTGGATCCGTGACAATGGGAAGGCAGAATTAGTTAATTCTCTCTACGGTGGGTAGAAATTGGAGGTTGCAGTAAGGACACACGAGCGAGTGGCATGGCAGGCTGTTCAGAGAACTCACAAGCTTGGGTTCACTGTTTGGCCTCAGGCCAAAGGCTGCAACTAACAAGAAAGTGTCAGCATCTCAATATAATTGCATATCCTGGAGCCTATTATTGCACTAATAAAAATGCTTTTCAATAAATCTGAGAAAGGAAGAGCTAGAAAAAAAAAGCACCAGGAAGAAAGGAATTGCCCAAAATATTTTATTATATTTAATAAAATTCTCATTAATAGGAAGAAAAGCTTTCTGCTAAATACATATGCCTTCATTTTATTTTCTGATTTATTTGACTTGGAGGGAAATGCAAGCAATATTTTTTTTTTGTCAGTGTGCTTTCTTAAAATACTAGTTTAAAGGCAAGTAAGCATCACAGTGAGACAATTCTTTCAGAGGAGATGCGGGGCCAGGGCACCGGACAACCAGTGCTTGCATGTGATTAAGTCACGGCATTGAGTGGCCCTTGGGAAATGATTTGACCTCCTATACACACATTAGTGTTTCATGCTTACAAAAGTCTTTGATATAATAAGAATGTCAAGGACATTTGACACCTGTATTATCATTTATTATGGGCAATACAGGGCTTATCTGCCTCCTAACAACCATAATGATCACTGCATAGGACATCTCTGATACATTTCTTAAATCAATCATGAGAAGTTGAATCTTTCTTATGAGACATCTCTCCTCAGTATCCTCATAGGAGCAAGCCTTAATAATGTTAGTGTAGTCCACAATGAATTTTTCAGTGGCATCAAAAAACACAAAAAGGAGAGATTGGGATAGCTAAATTTGTTACTCATATACTATGAAAACTTTCACAACCATAAAAAAGGAAAACATTACATATCATGCTTCTACCATAAGCCAGATCCTTGTGTGTGTGAGAGAGAGGTGGAGGGGAGGGCAAGGAAAGAGAAAAAGGGGAGGGGGAAGTATGGCGTGT
>CAJQZJ010027982.1:8948572-8973550 GCA_907164525.1 Lophiomys imhausi | reverse complement strand
CTCAGGGTCAGCCTGATGCAGGGCAAACTCTAAATAGAGAAAGACTTCGATCCAGGAGTGGTGGAACACATCTTTGATCCCTTCAGATGGGAAACACAGGTCCCTGATCCCAATAATTAGAGTTCAGGGACACACACATGGGATTTGGAGGGACCTAGGTTTGGAGGCTACTTACAAAAGGCCTTCTCAATGCAGGCAGATTGTCCTTTGGGATCTCAAAATATATACATCAGAGCTGGTTTAGCTCCAAGGTGACAGAATGATTTCTTCTTTAACCCGGATTGAAAGATAATGCTTTGTATGTTGTCAGAAGGCCTAATTAGCTTCAGGAGAAGTACTACCTAGCCCCCCCCATCCCCCCCCCAAAAAAAAAGAGAGGGCAATTGTCCTAGGGTTGGGATTGGGGCAGGGCTCTGTTCTTATCCTTCCAGGAGAATCGAAGCATCCATTAGGGGAGCCCGGGGACGATTGGACAGTGGAACCCTCAGCAGAGAGCAGAATCAGCCACCAAGGAGGACGAGTGACCCATTTGATTCTGCCTGGCAGACTTCCTCAATAGCTGTCTCCATTGGGGGCCTGCAACCACTACAGCAATCCAATGTCACTGGGACCGCTCAGCTCTACACAATGCCCCAGCAGGAACCTCAGTGAAACCTGCAAGATCAGCTTCTGCCTACAAACCCCTTAGGTCATCTAAACAGCTGAGAACAGAAGGACTGAACATTAAAGTAGTGTACTAACATTTTTAATCATTTTTCCCATTTGGGTTCGGGCCCCAAACAGGTCTACTACGACCCAAATCAGCAGGAAGTCACTTTAAGAGAGCGATGTCCCATGCCCAGAGGGTGGGGAGGGTGTTTCTCCGCCCTTCTTTTTGGTTATTTGAAGGATAACTGAAAACTCTGTTATGTAGGGGATGAGACTACAAGCTGATAAATGGTCCTGTCTTAATGGGTTTTGGAGGTTAGCCCCAGGGAATTCCTACTTTTCCTTTTCTGTATCCTTCTTCCTCTCTTATGTAGGAGTGCATGGGCTTGAGAAAAATGAGATATAGACATAGCACAGGAAGGTCCAAGAAGAAGGGACAGATTATTGAATATGCCCTTATACCTTTGTATATTGATACAAAAATTAGTAGTTTATTTGGCTAAAGTGGTATTGACCATTGTTTATTGTACAAAAATAAGATTGTATTGGATTACGTCGGTATTGATCTTTGTATATTGATACAAAATTAAGATTATAGTTGGCCACGATGGTATTGACCCTTGCATATGGACGTAATATTAAGATTATATTGGGCTACATAGGCATTGATCTTGGTATATTGATACATAATTAAGAGTATATTTAACCACAATTGAATAGATCTATGTATATTGATACAAATTTAAAGGTAACGCTTCCTAATGGTATCATACCTAGAGATACTTAAAAATAAAATGTGAAGCTCTGACCTCTTGATACCAACCGTCTAAAACGGTCTAGGATAGTTAAAACAAACTCCTAGTCATGCAAACATGTCACTTTGTTAGCTACTATGACAGTCTATCACAGATATTCTCTAAACTACCCAGTAATCAAGTTGCTAAGAGACAAGCAACATTTGCTTATCTAAATACAAGAGATGGATAGGGCATCTTCAAAAACCCCTAGAGATCTGCAGAATATGGCATTCAAAAATGTTATCTTAAATCAAGATTTTTTTTTGATATCGAGACATATCAGCGCCTGACAGCACCCCCTATTCTACTCCAATTAGAAGATAAGCATCGAAGAACCTCCACTGTAAGATGGTTGAATTAGTGGCAAGCCTTTCTCTTGGCATGAAAAAACCCCTTGCACCAACTGCAGACAGACTGCTGTCCAAAAAGGACAAAACTTGGTAGCAGGGAAGTGGACAGCCTAACTCTACCAAGACAGGGTAGGTAAGTCCTTCATAATCCCTGCTCTACAACAAATGTCTGTCAGAGAAATAGGACCCAAAGGCTGAAGATTGATGCTGGAATGCATGGAGAGAAAATGGGAACTGTCCAGGCAGTCATTGGTATGTTCTTTCTTAGTTTTGGAAGCTGCAGGCCTTGCACTTCCTATATAAGCAAATATATTTATCCCTCGCAGGTCTCTGAGGTGGTTGAAGAATAGACAGCTAGAGTCTCATAGTTAAATTTTGAACTGTTTAGGAATCAAGAGTGTGTTATAGATCTAAGAAGATACTCTTAAAAGTGTGTTGCAAGATAGTATGAATGTTGAGTCACATATAGACCTTTAAACTCATGGAGTTGGTTAGATAGTAGAATGTTAAAGTCAGGGGCCAAATATGTATAAGCTGGACATTGGGAAGGTATACATGGCCAATTTACTCTCATAAATTTGGCATATTTACATCTATTGTTTTGTATAATACTTACTGTTATAAGAGAAGGAACCATCTGTTGGACTGAAAGGGGAAATTTCTGGGGGGAAGAGGGTGGAAGGGTGGGTTAGGAAGGGGGAATAGGGAGGGGTTTGTTACTGAGATGTAACTTGAAGAAAAAAAATTAAAGTATTTAAAAAAAAAACCACAAATGCCAGGCCAGACCACTATTCCCAGCAAAACTGTTAATCAATATAGATGGCGAAAACAAAATATTCCATGACAAAGCTAAATTGAAACAATATCTATCCACAAATCCAGCTCAGCAGAAGATGTGAGAAGGAAAACTACAATCCAAGAGGTAAACCATTCCCAAGAAAATCAGGAGGCAAATAACCCCACTTCAGGAAAGCCAAAAGAAGAGAAGGTAACTCACACACTACTACCACCAACATCAAGATAGCAGGAATTAACAATCACTGGTTTTTAACATCCCTCAATATGAATGGACTCAATTCCCCAATAAAATGATACAGGCTAGCAGAATGGATGGGAAAACAGAATCCAGAATTCTGCTGCTTCAAGAAACATTCCTCAACAAAAAAGATAGGCATTATCTCAGAGTAAAGGGTTGGAAAAAGTAATACCAAGCAAATGGACCCAAGAAACAAGCTGGAGTGGCCAGTCTAGTATCCAATAAAATAAGCCTTCAACCAATGTTAATCAAAAGAGATGGGGAAGGATACTTCATACTTATCAAAGGAAAAATCCACCACAATGACATCTCAATATTGAACATCTATGCCCCAAATGTAAGGGAACCCACATTTGTAAAAGAAACACTACTAAAGCTCAAATCACACATTGAACCCCACACATAATTAATAGGAGACTTCAACACATCACTCTCACCACTGGACAAATGAACGATGCAGAAACAAACAGAGAAATAATGAGTCTAACTGATGCCATGAATCAAATGGACCTAACTGATATCTACAGAACATTTCACCCAGACACAAAAGAATACACCTTCTTCTCAGCACCTCATGGAACCATCTCCAAAATTGACCATGTAGTCAGTCACAAAGCAAACCTCATCAGATATAAGAAAATTGAAATCATCCCTTGTAATTTATCAGACCATCATAGAATGAAGCTAGACTTCAAAAATAACAGAAACAATAGAAAGCCTGAAAACTCATGGAAAGTGAACAAGTTTTACTCAATGACTTTTGCATCAGGGAAGAAATTAAAGTCTTCTTAGAACTCATGAAAATGAACATACAACATAACCAAACTTATGAGACACAACGAAAACACAATGAACAAAGAGGAAAGTTCACAGGACTAAGTGCCTTCAAAAAGGAATTGGAGAATTTCCACACTATTGACTTAAAAGCCCACCAGAAAGGTAAGAATAAAAAGAAGCAAACACACCCAAAAGGAGTAGATGATAGGAAATAATGAAACTCAGGACTTAAATCAATATATTAGAAACAAAGAGAACCCTAGAAAAGATCAATGAAACCAAGAGCTGGTTCTTTGAGAAAAATCAGCAAAAGAAACAAACACTTAGCAAACTAACTAAAAGGCAGAGGGAAAATATCCAAATCCACAAAATCAGAAATGAAAAGGGAGAAATAACTACAGACAGTTAGGAAATCCATTAGGTCTTACTTCAAAAACCTGTATTCCACAAAATTGGAAAACCTAAGATGAATGAACAATTTTCTCAATAGATTCCACATACCAAGGAAAAAATCAAGATCAGGTAAACAAATTAAATAGTCCTGTAACTCCTAAGGAAATAGAAGCAATCATTAAAAGTTTTCAAACCGAAAAATGTGCAGGGCCAGATGATTTCAGCACAGAATTCTACCAGACCTTCAAAGAAAAACTAATACCAATACTCTTCAAACTCTTCCACAAAATAGAAACAGAAGGAACACTGCTGAACTGATTCTATGAGGAGACAGTCACTGTGTTAGCTAAAACACACAAAGACCCAAAAAAGAATGAGAATTTCAGACCAATTTCCCTTATGAGCACAGGTGCAAAAATACTCAATAAAATACTTGCAAACTGAATCCAAGAACACATCAAAAGTATCACAAACCAAGATCAAATAGGCTTAAACCCAGGATTGCAGAAGTGGTTCAACATATGAAAATCCATCAACATAATCCACCACATAAATAAGCTGAAAGAAAAAAAAAGCACGATCATCTCATTGGATGTTGAAAAAGCATTTGACAAAATCCAACACCCTTCATGGTAAAAGTCTTGGAGATATTAGGCATACAAGGACCATACCTACACATAATAAAGTAAATTTACATCAAGCCAATAGCCAATATCAAACTAAATGGAGAGAGAGCTAAAGCATTTCCTCTAAAATCAGGGACAATGCAAGGCTGCCCACTTTGTCTATATCTCTTCAACAAAGTACTTGAAATTTTAGATAGAGCAATAAGACGACTAAAGGAGATCAAAGGTGTACAAATTGGAAAGGAAGAACTCAAAGTATCACTATTTACAGATATGGTAGTATACATAAATGACTGCAAAATTTCCACCAGAGAACTTCCACAGCTGATAAACTCCTTCAGCAAGGTGGCTGGATACAAAATTAATTCTAAAAAAATCAATAGCCCAATATCCAAAATTTACAAAGAACTCAAGAAATTAAATGCCAAGAAATCAAATAATTCAATCCCCCCCAAAAAATGGGGAAAAGCGCTAAAGAGAGAATTCACAAAGTAGGAATCTCTAGTGCCTGAGAGACACTTGAAGAAATGCTCAGCATCCTTAATCACTTCTGGGTATACACCCAAATGATTCTTCACCAAACCACAAGGATGTTTCCTCATCTATGTTCATAGCAGCTTTATTTGTAATAGCTAGAAACTGGAAACAACCCAGATGTCCCTCAACTGAGGAATGGGTAAAAAAACCTGTGGTACATCTACACAATGGAATACTACTCAGCCATCAGAAACAACAAAATCATGCAATTTGCAGCCAAATGGATGGAACTAGAGAAGCTCATCTTGAGTGTGTTACCGAACTTTTTAATTATTTATTTATTAACAATATTCACCTATAACAAATACTAAGAATTTCTTAACTATTAACCCTACAAATTCCTACAACCCCTTTAACCTAACCTCTAAACCTATTGATAATTATTTTCCTAACCTTTTAGAAGGATACAGTCTCTGGGGCAAGTCCTCAGTCGTCAGGAATACAGTCTCTGTGGTAGATCCTTAACACACTTAGCAGTCCTTTTTCTGGAATATCTCAGATGTAGGTTCATCAGGGTAAACTGGTTATTGCAGTCTCACCTTAAATAAGGCTTGATACCTTCTTCACTCTGGGAGACTGCATTAACAATTCTGCTCAGTCCTTAAAGCCGGCCACAGTTTGAACAGATCAAACCCATCTAGGCAAAATCTGAACCACAGGGTTTAGTTCTTGGCCTTTTGCTATCTTGCCGAGGTTTTCTTTGCTTACCAGCTTCTTTCCGCCTCAGGGAAATCCTGCCATCAGTTCAACAGCACTTTCTCCAGCAGGACTCTCTGAGTTTTCTTGCCTGGGGGGCATCTGGCTCCATCCTTAAATAGGATCTCTCCTTGTTCTACCTGTTTTAACTTAATTTGGGCTCTGCCCACTTAGCAGCTGAAAACAATGCCAGGACAGATACTTTTTTTTTTTAATAATTTATTTTTTATTTCTTCAAGTTACATCTCAATCACAATCCCCTCCCTACTCCCCCCTCCAGTCCCACCCTTCCACCCTCCTCCCCCTCAGCCCCACCATCCTCTTCCCTTCTTTTTTTTTTTTTTTAGTTTAAGGTATTTATTTTACCCCCCAACATCTCTCCCTTTCAGTCCAAATAATGGTTCTTTTTCTTATAACTATAAATACAAAACAAACCAACAGAAATAAATAGGCCACGATTATAAGAGTTATATGGCTTAGCATACATTCCCAATGTCCAGTCCATATGTATTTGGCACCTGACTTTAACATTCTACTATCTAACCATCTCCATGAGTTTAAAGTTCTATATCTAACTCAGATTTCATACTGACTTGCCTCATAATTTTAAAAATATCTTCTTAGATCCAGAACACCCTCTTGATTCCTAAACAACTCAAAATTTAACTATGAGACTCTAGCTATCTATTCTTCAACCACCTCAGAGACCTGAGAGGGATAAATATATCTGATTATATAGGAAGTGCAGGGCCTGCAGCTTCCAAAACTAAAAAATGACATACCAGTGGCTGCCTGGACAGTTCCCATTTTCTCTCCATACATTACAGCATCAATCTTCAGCCATTTGGCCCCATTTCTCTGACAGACATTGGTTGTAGAGCAGGAATTATGAAGGACTTACCTACCCTGTCTTGGCAGAGCTAGGCTGTCGACTTACCTGCTTCCAAGTTGGACAGAAGTCTGTCTACAGTTGAAGCAAGTGGTTTTTCTTGCCAAGAGAATGGCTTACCACCAATTTAATCATCTCCCACTGGAGATTCTTCGATGCTCATCTTCTACTTGGAGTAATATAGGGGGTGCTGTCAGGAGCTGACATGTCTCGATATCAAAAAATCTTAAGTTAAGAAAACATCTTTGAATGCCATATTCTGCAGATCTCTTGAGGTTTTTGAAGATGCCCTATCTATCTCTTATATTTAGATAAGCAAATATTGCTTGTCTCTTAGCAACTTGATTTCTGAGTAGCTTAGAAAATAACTGTGATAGACTGTCATAGTAACTAACAAAATGACACGTTTTCATGACTATTAGTTTCCGTTTCTTAATTATCCTAAACAGTTTATGTCGGTTGGTAGCAAGAGGTCAAAACTTGACATTTCATTTTTAAGTATTACTACAAACAATACCTTTAAGAAGCGTTACCCTTCATTTTGTATCAATATACAAAGATCAATACCAATGTGGCCAAATACAATCTTAATTTTGTATCAATATACAAAGATCAGTACCGATGTAGCCCAATACAATCTTAATTTTACATTAATATACTAGGGTCAATACCATTGTGGCCAAATATAATCTTAATTTTGTATCAATATACAAAGATCAATACCGATGTAGCCCTATACAATCTTAATTTTGCATTAACATACAATGATCAATACCAATTTAGCCAAATATAATATTAATTTTGTATCAGTATACAAACAGGGTCTGAGGAGATGGCTCAGTGGTTAAGAGCACTGGCTACTATTCCAGAGGACCCAGGTTCAGCCTCAGCATCCACATGGTGTCTCATAACTGTCTTTTTAACTCCAGCACCAGGAGGTTCAGTGCCTTCTGGCCTCCAGAGGCATGGAATGCATATGGTGCACAGGCATACATGTAGGCTAATACTCATACATATAAAAATAAGTAAGTGAAGTTACTCTCTCTTATATCTGTATTTATATCTCTTATACCTAGTCTTTTATATCTATTCTATATCTCCATTAGACCAGTAAGGACTGAAGTGGATAAAAATGGAAAGACAAATAAAACATGACTTTGTAGGTAGAAAATCCAAAGAACCCTACAAGTGGATAGTGAAAGTTTCAAAGCAGTTATTAAGGGCAACTTAGACAATTCTGTTTATGATAGTTTGAAAGTCATGAACAACCTGTTTTCTATGGCCATAACCACTCATCACAAGTTTGGAAGACTGTAACAAAACAAATTTACATTCAGGTGAACTAGGCCTGGTATCTGTGCTCATTCTCCCAGGCGCAAATCAGGTGTTAGAATTTGAAGTTTGTTTATGAGGGTTGCTTTTATTTGTTATATCCTGTTTAAGAGTCTACTTTTTAATTCATGAATTTAATGATAAATTACACGTGTGTATACATGGGTGTTCACACAGGCATATGTGCCTGTATGTGGAGATCTCGGGTCAACTTTCAGGAGCTTGTTCTTTCAACCATCATGGTCCCAGTTGTCACTCTGGTCATCAGGCTTGATAGCAGGTGCTTTACCCTGGAGTCATCTTGCTAGTTTCAGTAATGATATATATGCTAAAGCAGTCAACTAGAGAGTGAGACGAAAATCTCAATTTTCTTTTAAAAAAAATATTTATTCAGTACTTCAAGTTACATCTCCATCACTGTTCCCTCCCTCCACCCCTCCCGGCCCCACCCTGCCACCCTCTCCCCCTTCTCCCAAAACTCATAATTCTTTCTTTTTGAATAATTAGGCCACAATTATGAAAATTATAAGCTATGGCATACTTTTCCAATGTCCAGGCAATACATATTTGCCAACTGATATTAATATTCTATTATCTATCTATCCCCATGAGTTTAAAGTTCTATACCTAACTCATTTTCCATCCTAACTTGCATTACCAACTTAAAAACATCTTCTTAGACCTAGAACATCCTTTTAATTCCTAGACAACTTAAAATTTAACTATGAGACTGGAACTATCTAGTTTTCAACCACATCAAAGACCTGAGAAGGATAAATGTATCTGATTATACAGGAAGTACAGAGCCAGAAACTTTGAAAATTAAGAAATGACAGACAACTAGCTGCCTGGAACAGTCACCAATTTCTCTCTCAATTTTCTAAAGAAACCTCTTGCTGCCCTGACCTCCATGTGGTCCCTGTGCTAGCACTTGTTTGGAGTGCTTTTCCATATAGTTAGTGTGAATCTGGAAACACTCAGGAACACAGCAACCTCTGACCCATTAATACAGGACTCAGTGAATCAGATTAGTATGGCTCCAAACCCATCCTGTGAGGTTTTAATGTTTCAAAAATTGTTAGCATATCTCCATTATACAAGCTGATGGGTTTCAAATGACACTTATGTTAAAGTGTATCTTATACTTTGAGATCATATTCTGTTCCCCAATACTCTCATCTGTCTTCTGCTACTAGTCCTATTCCTATCTGCAAATAGTGCTATCTACCTTCATACCAGGGTGTGGTGTATGTGTACAATCTAAGGTCTATATATGAAAGAAGACAAACAATGTTTATCTCTACTCAATCCAGAATAAACTTATATTTTTTCAAAATAAATAAATAAATAATAAACAAATAATATATAAATAAAGTAAAGAAGGTTTGAACAGTGGTACTCTGAATTATTAGATAATGTTGCTCCCAGAAGCCAACAATAGTTTTTTAAACACAACCCTCAATGCCATGAGTGACATACCTCTTTAGAACTGTTGGGCAGGGAGGCTCCAGAGGATCCAAAGATAATATATGTTATTGTCATTACTATTGCTTGCACACAGACACTAGATAGTAAGGCCCTGTTGTTGAACACAGCACACACTTGGGTTGCAAGACATCAATTTGAAACTGAGCTGAAGGATTCCATTCTTCTAACCACATTTCTTAGTGCCAGAAGGTCCTGTGCAACCTGCTGTGGGGAAAAAAGCTTTCAATAGTTTTAACTAGGGGCCGATCCTCCATAATACAATATAAACTGTCTAGGAAAAATATGATGTTTCTCCCACTCTAAGCATTCCTTAGTTGCCTATAATGTTTTGCGAATTTCTTGGGCAACCCTGACCAACAACTCAAAATAAGGCTTCTCATAACTGGTTTTGATAGATAGTGTATGGCTTTTAGAGGTAGTATTGTCAGCCTGGAGGAGAAAAAATTATTTAAACTGTATATGTATATTTATACACAAGCTCACTTGTATTATATGTATTTTTAGGTTGATAGCTTACAATTTGATTCCTTACTGTGGTTTCAGATATCCTTAGTGTTCTTTTAATCCTAATATATTAAATTACAGAAGATCCAAGACCACAGTTTTCAACTGGAAGAAAAGTGGAATGGAAAGAGAGGAAAAGGGAGAGAGAAAAGAAAGGAAGGAGGAAGAGGGTGATATGGAGGGACAGTGAGAGGTTGAGGTAGGAAAAAAGAGAAAGAAAAGGAAAGAAAGGACAAAATGAATAATTTAAAGCACAAAATGTTTGTAGCTTAAAGTATTCCTATTTCCTGAGATATGGAGTGGACATGTTATCCCTTTTCATCTTACTGAAAAGGGCTAAAACCTTTCACTTAGTCATTGGGTGTAAAATACACATGAAAGCCAGGGATGGCAGGTTATGACTATGATTCTGGAAATCTAGAAGTGGAGGGAGGAGAATTTTCTTCAGTTTGAAGATAGCATGGGTTATATATTAAGTTCAAAGTTAATCTTTGATATATAATAAAATGGTCTCAAAAAATCAAGCAATTAGGAAGGTGGAATGACTAGTGGGTTAAAACACTTGGTATACAAGTTAAAAAAACAAACAAACAAACAAAAAAACCTGAGTTTCAGCTTTAGAAACCAGGCAAAAAAGCCTGATGCAAAGGAACTATTACAATTTAAATAGTATTGAAAGAAGAATGAGGAGGAGGAACAGTTGCAACTGATATGACAGTGTTATCACAGTTCAAGATGACATGGTATGAGAGGCAAACTTCTAAATAAATAGAATAAATAGCTCAGAAATATATGAATCTGAAGACTGGGAGGTATTTGAAAAAAGTGTAAACTGTTCATTGGAGAAGAGATTTTTTAGTAAAATAATGTTGGATCAATGGCTACCCACAAATGGGGTAATAAAGAACCTTATATCTTATAAAACAAAACCAACTAAACAAATCTAGGTGTGAACTTTATAAAATTTAGATGGTAAAATGGAAGAAAGTTTTTGTGACCTTGGACTTGGTGAGAAGTTCCTGGATATGAAACTATAAATATGACCCATAAAATAAAATGACTGAAGAACACTAAAAGTAAAGACTCAGGCCCCTGGTCCCAATACTTATAAATGAGTTCAACCAGGGATCCCTGAAAGAGCCTCAGATGTATGCCCTGCCAGGAAACCCACAGCCACCACACACTCCTAAAATACAGAGAGTGCCACAGAAACCTACTCAGAAACCTAGGGACCAGACATCAACAACTAGAATTACAATAATCGAACCTTAGATGCCTAGAAGCCAGCATAAAGACAAAACAAAACAAAACAAAAACAGGAAGACAATATTCTGCACTAGAGACTACAAATCTACAGTAGACCCTGCAAAATGCAATATAGCTAAAGTACAAGACAAGAACTTTAAAATAGCTATTATGAATATGCGCAAGAACTCATACAGGAATCTCAGAACCCTCACCAACAGAATGCAAGAGATGGAAAGGAATATTTCAGATATTAAAGACAAGATAAAAGAAGTGGATACTTCAGTTACAGAAAATGTCAAATCTAACAAAAAAAAAAAAATCCAAGCACAAAACATCCAGGAAATCTAGGACACTATAAAAAAAAAGCAAAAACTAAGAATAATAGAAATAGAGGAAGAAGAAACCCAGGTTAAAGGCACAGAAAATATTTTCAACAAAAAATAGAAAAAAAAATCGGTAGCCTAAAGAAAGAGGTGCTTATTTGCCTAGGTACAAGAAGCATACAGAACACTAAATAGACTCTACCAGAAAAGAAATTACCCACTAAATATAATAACAACAACAACAACTAAATATACAGAAAAAAAGAATGTTAAAATCTGTAAAAGAAAAAGACTAACATATTAAGGCAGACCTATTAGAATAACAGCTGACATCTCAAAGGAGATTCTAACAATCAGAATAGCCTGGGCAGGTGTTCTACAAACTCTAAGAGATAATTATACCCAGCCAAATTTTTAATAGCGATATATGGAGAATGAAAGACATTCCATGATAAGACCAAATTTAAGCAACATCTATTTACAACTCCAGCTCTACAGGAGGTTCTAGAAGGAAAACTTCAACATGAAGCATCTAATCACATCCAAGAAAACCAAGGAATAAGTAATCTCAGATTATCCAGTCAAAAGGAGGGGGTAATCCTGTACCATAACAACAAAGTAACAAGAATCAGCAAAACACTACTCATTGATATCTTTAATATCATTTGTCTCAATTATCCAACAAATGTACACAGACTAACAGAATAGAAGCAAAAATAGGATCCATCCTTTTGCTACATCCAAGAAACACACCTCAACATTAAGTGTATTTATCACCTCAGGGTAAAAAGATTGAAAATATGTTTCATGCAAATGAACTCAAGAAACAAACCAGTGCAGCTATTTTAGTAACTGAAAAAAATAGATTTTAAAACAAAATCCCAAGGTATATGGAAGGATAGTGTATATTCATCAAGAGAAAAAATCCACTAAGAGGATTATTGCAATTCTGAATATGCACCAAACACAAGTAACAACCAGTTCATAAAAGAAATGATATTACAATCAAAATCACATATTGAGCCTCACATGGTGGTAGTGGGTGACCGGCACCTTACACTAGCCAGCAGACAGTTCATCAAGACAAAAATTAAACAAAGAAATGCTAAAGCTAAATGACATTATAAACCAAATGGACCTAACAGATACTTACATAGCATTTCACCCAAATATAAAAGAATACACCTTCTCCTAGCACCTCATGGAACTTTCTTCAAAATTGATGACATACTTGAACACAAAGCAAGTCTCAACAACCACAAGAAAATTGAAATAACTCCCTGAATCCTATCTGATCATCATAGGTTAAAGCTGGATTTCAACAATAACAGGAATAATACAAAGCTTATAAACTCAGAGAAACTGAACAACTCCCTATTGAATGAAAAATAGGTCATGAAAGAAATTAAGAGAGAAATTTAAAACTCTTTTGGATTGAATAAAAACATAACATACCAAATTTATGGGACACAATGAAGATGTTTCTAAGAAGCAACTTCATAGGACTAAGTGCCTATATACAAAAATTAGACAGGTTACACATTAATAACTTAACAGTATACCTGAAAGCTCTAGAACAAAAGGAAAAAATAACACCCAAAAGGAGTAGACAGCAAGAAATAATAAATAAGAGGACAGAAATCAATAAAAATAGAAACAGCAACAGAAAGAAAACAACTCACACACACACACAAACAATGAAGAGGTAATTCTTCGAGAAAGTCAGTAATATTGACAAACCCTTATCCAAATTAACTAAAAGGAGAAGGAAGAATATCCAAATTAATGAAATTAGAACTGAAAAGAGGGACATAACAATAGACACTAAGGAAATCTAGAAAATTACAAGAACATAATTTAAAAACTCCACTAATTTGAAAAAAATAAATGGACAATTTTCTTGTTACAAAATATTTACCAAAGTTAAATCAAGATAGCATAAAAAATTTAAACAGACCTATAACCCCTAGTGAAAAAGAAGCAGTAATTAAAAGTTTCCCAATCCTTGCTCCCCAAAAAAAGTCAGCACAAAATTGATTCAGCACAGATTTATATCAGGCTTTCAAAGAAGAGTTAACACCAATACTTCTTGAATTATCCCACAAAATAGGAACAGAAGGAAAATTCATTTTGTTTAGCCACAGTCACCCTCATTTTCAAACCACATAAAGACCCAACAAAGAAAGAGAATTACAGACCAATTTCCCTTATGAACATATAGGTAAAACTGTGAAAAAAATACTTGCAAACTGAATCCAAAAACATACTAAAATGATCACCCACCATGATCAAGTAGGCTTCTTTCCAGAGATGCAGGGATAAACAAAATCAATAAATGTAACCCACCATACAAACAAACTGAAAGACAAAAATCACATGATAATCTCATTAGGTGTTGAAAAAGCCTTTGACGATATCCAACACTCCTTCATGATAAAAATCCCAGACAGATTAGGGATAAAAAGGATTTACCTCAACATAATAAATGCAGTTTACACCCATCCCTTAGCCAACATAAAATTAAGTGAAGAGAAAGTCTAAGCATTTCACTAAAATCAGGAACAAATCAAGGTTTTGCACTCTCTCCAAAATGTAGTACTTGAAGTCTTAGCTATACGAATAATACATCTGAAGGAGATCAAGGCTATACAAATTGGAAAGGAAGTCAAAGACACCACAAAGAAATCTACAGAATCTCCTAACCTGGGCTCATAGGTGCTCACAGAGACTGACCTGGCAACCAGGGAGTCTGCATTGGTCTGACCTAGGGCCTCGTTACATATGTTACATTTGTGTAGCTTGGTCTAGTGTGGGACTCCTAACAAGAGGATCAGGGGCTGTCTCTGACTGTTTTGGATGCATTTGGTACCTTTTTCCTTCTATGGGACTGTCTTATCCACCCTTAATAGAAGGGGAGGAGCCTAGTCTTACTGAAACTTCATATGTCATGGCTGGTTGATATTCATGGGAGGCCTGCCCTTGTCTGATGGGAAACAGAGGAGGAGGGTGGGGGAGAAATGAGAGGAGAGGAGGGAGAGGAAACTACTGTAGGGATGTAATATATGAGAGAAAAAGAAATTTTAAAAGATTGGAAAGAAAGAAATCAAAGTAGTTATCTGCAGTTTATATATAGTTATTTGTAGTACAGATAAATGACCCTAAAAATTTCACCATGGGTTCCCTACAGCTGATAAAAAAACATTTTTGGCCAACTATCAAAATACAAAATTATCACACAAAATCAGTAGCCCTGCTATATACAAATGACATTCCAACTGAGAAAGAAATCAGAGAAATAATATCTTTCATAATATCCTCAAAACATATAAAATATCTTGGTGTGACTCTAACCGAGTAAGTAAAAGACTTATATGATAAAAACTTCCAAACATTGAAAAAGGAAATTAAAAGATCATCTTGAGTGAGCTAACCCAGACTTAGAAGGATGCACATGGCATCTGTTCACTTATAGTAGGATTTTAGCCATATAGTACAGGATATCTATACTACAACCAACGCACCAAATGGAACATGGACATAGACTTTTGTTTGTTTGTTTGTTTTTTAGTTTTCTCTCCCTGGCAATGAGACACTTTTCACTGGTGGTACTGCCTTGTAGGCCCCCAGTGTATGAGGAGGCTCTTGGCCCTCATATGACTTCTGAACTGGGGCAAAGGACTGTTACATAGGGACTCCACTCCAGAGGAGTGGGATGGAAGGGTTAGGGGGTAGAGGATGGGAGGGCGGGGCTGGGAAGGGGGGAAAGAGGACACAATATGATGGAGATGTAACCTGAAGCAACAAATAAATAAATTTATTAAAAAAAAGAAAAAGGAAATTAAAGACAATAGTAGGAGATAGAAAGATTTTTCAATGCTTATGGATTGGTAGAATTAACATATTAAAAATGCTTATCCCACCAAAAGCAGTCTAGAGATTTAATGTTATCCCCCATCAAAATCTTAACACAATTCTTCACAGGAGTTGAAAGGATAGTTTTAAGTTTCATATAGAAACATAAAAACTAAACTAAACTAAACAAGGTAGCTAAATCAATCCTAGATAATAAAAGAAGGAACTTACCTTTTCCTTCTATGGGACTACCTTGTCCAGCCTTAATAGGAGGGGAGGGAAGGGGAGGTGCCTAGTCTTACTTGATATGCCATAGTTACAGGTTTTCTCTGATTTGAGGATATTACCTTTAAGTCTTTAGATTCGTGGGTTTTATTTGAAATATCCATGAAGGTTAGCAAATTAGTAAAGAGCCATTACTAATTACTAATTCCATTAAATTAATGATTAGCTACCTTGTTTAGTTTTGTTTTGCTTTTATGTTTCTATATGAAGCTTAAAGGGTGTGGAGATAAAATGCACTGCTATAAAGGGCTGAAGGGAATAATGGAACAGGAAAGGTTAATGCATGTAAGAGATGGGAGGGCAAGGCAGAGGAATAGGGGATGCATTACTAACACTAAAGATCTTTCAAAAGAGTCATATGGAAATCTCTTACTGGAGGAGGTCCTCTCTCTCTCTCTCTCTCTCTCTCTCTCCATATACAAATACCGAACTTTAAAAATTATTATTAAGTATTTATTTATTAACAATATTCACTTATAACAACTACCAACAATTTCTTAATTATTAACCCTACAAATTCCTACAACCCATTTAACCTAATCACTAAACCTATTGATAACTATTTTCCTAACCTTTTAGAAGGATACAGTCTCTGGGGTAGGTCCTCAGTTGGCAGGAACACAGTCTCTGTGGTAGATTCTTTAATGCACTTGACAGTCTTTTTTTCTGGAATATCTCTGATGTAGATTTGTCAGGATAAGTTGGCTATTGCAGGCTTAATGCTTTCTTCTCTCTGGGAGAATGCATCAGCAACTCTGTTCAGTCCTTAAAGATGGCCACAGTTTGGACAGATCAAACCCTTCTAGGCAAAAGCTGAGCCACAGGGTTTAGTCCTTTGCCTTTTGTTGTCTTGCTGAGGCTTTCTTTGCTCACCAGCTTCTTTCTGCCTCAGGGAAATCCCGCCATCAGTTCAACAGCACTTTCTCCAGCAGGACTCTCTGAGCTCTCTCCCCTGGGGGGCATCTGGCTCCATCCTTAAATAGGATCTCTCCTTGTTCCACCTGTTTCAGCTTAACTTGGGCTCTGCCCACTTAGCAGCTGAAAACAATACCAGGCCAGATACTTTGTTTCTTAGTCCATTAAGTCTTTCTTATTTTTCCTGGCTTCAACCTTGTTTTTCAGTCCATTGAGTCTCCTGTGTGTTTCCTGCTTTCACTTGACTTCATCCTTGTTTTTCCACAAACTGAGAAGCTAATCACTATATTTATATAAATATATAAAGAGTTTATAGGGAGCTACCCTATAATGAGATGACAAAGCCGTATTAAACTTCATAGGCCTTCGCAATGCCCTGAGATCTACAATAGTGACTGGCCTGGGAAGACAGGCCCTAGGAGAGAACTTACTATAGCATTCTGCTAAATGGTAAATGGCCACAGTGTTAAACTGACTCATAATGACTTGTGTGTCATTATGAGACTTAGAGTGCATCTCTCATCCCCAATCAGAGAAACGTCATTAGCAGATAGTGATTAACACAGAGACCACAAATAGTGAAATTGCAGAGAATAAGAGACTGTGGAATGCTCACTCCCAAATGGAACATCTCTATCACATCTTCTCTTTCAAAGGCTCAGAGATCATTGCATAAGAGGGATTGGAAAGATTCTATGAGATAGAGGTTATATTACTATGAGGACACAGTATTTTCTGGGCACAACAGGGCACATAAGAACTTACAATGGTTGTGACTGAATGTACAAGGTCAGTGTAACCACAAGCCAGCTGAAATGCCAGCATGGTGGGGGAATGTGGTCAGGAAGTCACACCCCTAATTGAGGACTTATTTGTAATTAGTAGTTTTATTTAAGGGTGTGGTTCCTGTTGGGTGGAGACCATACTCTAGCGGATGGCCATCTAGCTAAGAGTATATAGAAAGCAATGGTGAAAGAATGTTGAGTGGGTGAAGAATTGAGGCAAGGTGGATCTGTGAGAAGTTGGGGAGCCGGTAATAGTGACCAATAATTAATAAAAATCAAAACATGAAATAAAACCTGAACACCCATTTACTAACATTTACTACATGACCGAGCAGTCCCAAAGAAACCTATGTCCACACAAATATTTGAGTGTAACCGTCCATATGAGTTTCAGTTGTCACAGTAGAAAGCAACAAGCACCCCAAACAGGCCTTTGATGAGCAGATGATGAAACAAATTTTGAAGTAACCATATTAAATAATATTGTTCAGCAATAAGATAGTAAAAACTATAGATGCAACCATTCTTTCATAGAGCACAAGGACACTGCATAGAGGGTGACAAAAAACAGACTTTTAAATTACAAAAAAATTGGAAATAGGGGGCAGAGTAGTGATTAGATAAGTTTGATGAATGAGAGATGGTGGCTGATAAATTTGGGTGTGACACTCAAAGGGTCATTTAAGAGAGTTTGTGTGTGAGTGTGTGTGTCTATGTGTGTGTCTGTATGTGTGCATGTGTGTGTGCAAGTGTGTGGTTATTGAGTTGTTTGTAGTGTGGTTGCATAAGTCTATGTATCTGAAAAAATGATGGACAGTGATAAAATAATGTAGGATAGTGCATCTATAGTATTCTAATACTGATTTCCTATTTTGGCATTGTACTATAATGAGTTACTATGGGAAAACTAGGAGAAGTGAACATGGAATCTCTTCAACTTGAATGCATGTTTGTGTTTAAGGTGTTTGTGACATAAAATGATTTTCATTTTCAACACCAGAAAACAAGTAGGGAATTCATAAGATTCATCAGTTTTGCAAAGAGCCAAAATGCCCTGTTAATGAGCTTGAATGGACAGCCACAGACAAAACCAAGTGGCTTGTTTAATGGCACTCTGTGGTGACGGCATCATCAGCTTACTATTCGTGCAATGGTGTCTTGTCCTAAGATGTTTTATTCTCCTGGTTTTGATGACACAATTTCCTCTTCTTTTACCTTATATTTCTTCCCGGAAAATCTTTTATTTTATTCTCGCCATCATTTTTTGGGACTAATAGCCACCAGCTACTTACTTACCATAAACCTCATTCTACTGCTATGATTGGCCTTGCCCATGTAATCATATATTCATTCAGCCATGATGTCCTACTGAGTTTATTTTCTAGCATTTTCTCTACTACCACTTCCTTTGTACTTACCTTTACTTTCCTCTCATCTGAGTTAATGTATGTAGCTTCCCCATACACTCTTACTTACCTTGAGGCCTTTTTTCCCCCATTCTCCAACACTGAGTCAGTATGCTGGCTAGTTTTATATAAAATTAACACAATCAAGAGTCATTTTTGAAAGGGGAACCTCAGTTGGGAAAATCTCCTACCAGAATGGTCCACTGGCAAACAGGAACAGTGTTTTCATAATTGATGATTGATTTGAGAGGGCCCAGCTCCCATTATGTGGATACACCACTGGGCTGGTGGTCCTATTGCTGTAAGGAAGGAGGCTGAGCTAAACACAGGCACAAGCCAGTAAGCAGTTCTCCTCTATGGTCTCTGATTCAATTCTTGCCTTCATGTTCACCCCTTGAGTTTCTGTCCTGACTTCTTTTCATGATGGACTGTGACAGGGACATGTAAGCTGAAATAAACATTTTCCTCCCCAAGTCGATTTTGGTTATGGTATTTTATCACAGCAATAGAAACTTTAAGATAGTCATAGTGACTTACCTAAAATGCATTTGGCTATATCATCTCTAATCTGAAGCCTTTAACAGATATTTATTACAGGACAAACTGGATTCTCCTGATGTTTTGTCCAAGTAAGTTTCCTGATGTAAAAGGGAAACCTCAGTTGGGAAAATCTCCCACCAGAATGGTCCACTGGCAAAAAGGTACAATGTTTTCTTAATTGATGATTGATTACAAAGAGGCTTTCTCTGTAATCCTCTCCAGTCTAATCGTTCTCCGTGGGCAGATTCATAAATGGTACAGAAAACTATCTCCATGACATCATTCATACTTTGTCCTTCTATTTTAGCATGGTCTTTGCTTGGAGTCCTTATACACAGACATATGCACTATTTTGCAGCTTTTAAGATTCAACATAAAACTTGTTGGTCCCAGGAAACTTTCTTAGTTCCTCTTAGATTATGCTTGATTCCCCTTCATATTGTTCTTAAATTGGTCTATTACTTTCTAACTTTGGTTTTATTGTGATCTTGTTTCATAAGTACAGAATAACATAGAATTATCTCAAACTTCCTCCAGATTTATTTTTAATGAACCTACAAGGTATGGTATCCAACATCATTTATTCTTCAGTTACTGAAATTAAACACTGGTGAATTGCTTCTTCATGGTGTTAGATTAAATACATCAGTGAATCATGGATTTGTTTCTCTTTATGTTAAGATATATAAAATACATTTTTACATGTTGTCAGAAGGCAAAGGGGCATAAGGTTCTATTGAGTAAATTAAGTTTCTTTTTTTTTTCCTTTTATTGAAAATAGATTTTGTTCTTGCAATATATTCTAATTACAATTTTCCTTCCCCCAAATCCTCCCAGGTCCTTCCCATCTTGCCTCTCATCCAGATACATACCCTTTCTGTCTCTCTGTAGAAAACAAACAGGCATTTAAGGAATAATAAACTAATATAAAAATAAACAAATCAGAATAGGACAGAACAAACAGAAGAAATAGAGACAAAGGAAAAGCATAAGAAACACATGTAGACTCAGAGATACACAAGTCCACATTCACAAGAATCCCATAAAAACACAAAACTGGAAGGCATACTATATACATAAATGACCTTTCAGGTAAAACAACCAAACCAAACCAACCAAACAAGAAGCCCTGGTACAACATCATGAGACACAGAAGCTCCAAAGATACCTTCGATTTTGCTCTGTGTTTGCCATATACTGCTAGATATTAGACCTACCTTTAAGAGATCTGGAGAATATGGGATTTAAAGATGATTTCTTAACTTAAGATTTTTGATATTGAGAGATGTCATCCCCTGACTGCACTCCCCATTCTTCTTCAAGTAGATGATGAGCATCAAAGAATCTCCAATCAGAGATGGCTGTATTAGTGGCAAGCTAGCTACTAGGCAAGAAAAAGCCCTTGCTTCAATTATAGGCAGAATGCTGCCTGAAAATGACAAAAGTTGGAAGCAGGTAAGTCAACAACCTAGCTCTGTCAAGACAGGATTGGCAAGTCCTTCATACTTCCTGCTTTACAATTAATATCTGTCAGAGATACTGGGCCAAAAGGCTAAAGATAGAGGTTCCAACATTATAGACAGAAACTGGGGACTGTCCAGGCAGCTAGTTTTCTGTCATTTCTGTTTTGGAAGCTGCTTTCTCTGCATTTTATGTTTATTCAGATATATTTATCCTTCTCAAGTCTCTGATGTGGTTGAAGACTAGATAGTTACATTCTCACAGTTAAGTTTTAAATTGTTTAGGAATTAAGAGGATGTTCTAGGTCTAAGAAGATGTTTTTTTAAGTTGGTAATGCAAGTTAGGATGGAAATTGAGCTAGGTTTAAAACTTTAAACTCATTGAGATAGATAGATAATAGAATATTCTTATTAGTTGTCAAATACATATGGACTGGACATTGAGAATGTATGTCATACCTTATAATTTTCTAATTGCTCTTATTGTTTTGCATTATATTTATTGTTGTAAGAAAAAAAAGTCCTTTATTGTATTAGAAGGGGGAGATGTTGGGGAAAAAAGATACACCTTTAAAAAAAGAACAAGAAAATAAAAGAGTGGTTTGTTTCCCCAGTGAAACTCCCTTGCAGAAAACTAAGTTTTCATTTGCAAGAGGTTATCAGTTGGAGATAGCTTCTGGGTTAGGGATGGGTGTGTGTGTCCACTTCTCCTCTCAAATCCTGGACCCCATCTGGTGCAGACACATGCAGGCCCTGACCATGTTGCCTTAGTCTCTGTGAGTTCATATGTGCAATGGTCCTGCTGTGCTTAGAAGGCCTTGTTTCCTTGGTCTCCTCCACCCCTCTGGCCCTTACACTCTTTTCTGAACAGTTCCCTGAGATTTGAGGAAAGGGATTTGATTTGATGGAACTAATCTATTTAGGGTGGAGTGTACATTAACACACTTCTTAAGTGATGTTACCAGGAAGATGGACTCAGAGGTGTACTCTGCTATTGTGCATTCTGTGGGGGACCTCTTTGTACTGCTGTAGAGATATTCTGTGGCCTACATTCCTATGCCACTTACAGCTTTGAATCATAGATAGGCTCTAGACTCTCAGAGTAAATGTATGCCATTTTAGACATTCAGTAGTCACATCAGGTACATGGTGAAGTGCTTGCACTTCTGTCTTCCTCTGTGAGGCTGTGCACTGAAGAATGGAAGAATGTTCTGGAACCTGAAAAGTCTTGAGCATAATTTGGTGAGGCCAGAACTCAAAATGTTTTCTGTCACCAGAGAGACATGCTGGTAGCTATTTAATACCATTTCCCCCACTCCATATTGATTCTAAACATCATTCTGTTTTATTGTTATTTTGGCTGTAAAGAATTAGGAACTGTTATGGTAAAATATTGTAGGGTTATATATGACTCAAAGCTCTTGGTATGGTGCCCGATCCTTTGTAATATGAAACAATCAGTGTACAGCAACTAAAAAGGGTGTCTATGCAATTTTGTTTGATATCAAAAGACCCTTTGGAAGACAAATTGGAGAAGCAATGTGGCTTTTTTTTTTTTTTTGGTAATGTGACAAAGAACTAATTCACCATGTATAACAGAAACTCGTACAAGCACAACCCATTCAAACAACCTTTATATGCAATGTAAAGAAAAATGTGTCTTCAAATCCTGTGAGCTCAGCTTCCACTCATTTCAATGGCAGTTGTGCATTCAGAGCCAAGGGCTAATTCTGGCCTGTGTGTTTCCCCAATATATTCTCTTGGGTGTTCATTTTAGCTTCAACAAAGTGTCTCCTCTAGCTATTATAGCCAGTATTTGAAAGCTTAAAGCAATGCAAATAGGCCAAAATCTAAATCAATATTCTGCACTACAAATAAAGACAAGAGAGTTTTAGGCTGTAGATGCTCAGCACATGTTCCACTTCCCTGGTAGGAAGGTCAAGGTAGTTTCACAGGATTTTAAAAATAAAAGGACCTTAAAAAGAAAAACACAGATGTTAACAAAACTATTCTCCACCCTCAGTGAGAAATGACTGTTTAGGTTTCCCAGCAAGATACTGGGATCAGGAAGGGAAATACTGTTGTGTAGTGTGTCAAGTGAGCACTGAAGGGCAGACAGACTTGAAATCATAGCCAGGAAGTTCATTTATCTTCCGAAATGCCAAGTATCTAAACAGAGTGTGTATTGAGTTTGTGTGGCTTGTAGATATATTTCTTATGTTGTGGTGGTAGTTTATGTGGAAATTAAGTGGAGTGAACATTGTCACCCTGCATATGTCTATGTAAATTTGTGAAAGAGCAGTTGGCCTCAGATTTTAGTTCTCTGAGCATTGCCCATTATTCTTTCCCTTTGTTGTCTTTAACCAACTTAGGCTTAATATGATCACTAATTTTTAGTACGTTTATTAATTTTGTATGTGGAGGGTACATGTGTGTCAAAAAATATGTGTGGAGGTCAGAGGATAGCTTGAGGTAGTTTGTTCTCTCCTTCCCCCATATGGGACCTGGTGATCAAATTTAGGTCAGCAGGCTTGGTTGCAAGTGCCTTTACACACTGGGTAATCCTACTAACCCAATATTTCAGTATTTTCAAAGGAGGAGTCATTATGAGCCAGCTCATCCACTGAAATGCCAAAAAGAATTTTATTATGTGGCAAATTTACATCTTAAAGTGAGCCCAAAACAACTGTAGCAATAATAAAAATAAGCAGTAAAGATAGATAATTATGTTCCAGAGTCTATTTTACATGTATTATTTCCAGAATTTCTAAAGCAGTTATAAAAATATGGCACAGTTTTATCCTCAATGTGTTCCTGATATTAGATACCAAACTCTAAACAACGAATTTTTTGAAAACCTGAAAAAAGAACATCAACTAAAAAAAAATTATTTAAATTACAAGGAAATCACTCTGAAAACACATAATAGTTTTTAATAATCTTTGATATATACATACACATATGCATACACAAACTTTTAAGAATAATAGGAAGAGCTCATAGCAATTAAGTTAGATATGCCACAGCAGTCTCAGCATGTGCATCCTTCTTGGATGAGTGAGGGTTGCTGAGTCATTGCAGATGTCATAGGCTCCCCATATTCCCTTTCTGTTTTCATTTCATCCATTCTCTTCTGTGGGAACTATACGTTAACTTTATCCAGCAAGAGAATGCATATGAAGGTTGCCAGCAATGCGAGCTGTTTTTCATTCTACCTTATATCATGTGTCAAGTTCTTAACTTAATTATAACCATTATGAAGGCTAAGAAAACATATGAAATTCTGAGAGATATATTTGCTGCTATTTTATGGAGAAAAATATGTAAATAGAAGAAAATCAAATTACAAAATTGTATATGTCCAAACTAGTAAGGACTTAGTAATGAGTCCAGGTATTATTCTCTATGTGAGGCTGGGTTTGCTATTGATGTTTACATAAAAGATGCTGGAAGGTTTTTGATAGAGGAGAAAATACTGGTGTGATGTGCAGGGGTGAGTAGGTAGAAGTGACAGAAACAGGAGAGAGTGGTAAACAGTGCTACTTAAGTCATGGCAGCCCTATAGATAAATGTGTGCTTCACAACAGAGGGGAGTTAGTCTGACTGATTAGCTTGGCAGGCAGGGCAGCAGGAGTTCAGGAATTAGTGACTAGTGAGAATCATGAAAGAAAAAAGATGGGGGGGTCTCTCTCTGGAAAATAAAACCTTAAGCTATGGAGTCTGGTGTTTCTTGTCAAAGGAAGTAAGTTTCTGAGGAGGAGTAGGAGTCTAACAAATAAAACAGGTAGTTATTTGTAGAAAAAGAGGCAAAATTAGGATTAGAAGTCACTAAGGAGGGTTTTGGGGTTTCATGCTGTGTCCAGTGAAGATTATACTTACTTCTGGTCTTTGCAAAAATCTATGCAATTCTGTCAGGAAATGCAAAATTTCCTGGCCATCACAGAAGTTCATTAATCTCAGCTGCTTCAAATCAAACAAGACCCTTAAATTTCTGTTGTAGGGTACATATATATACATATATATATATATGTAGGGTACATTGGTAATTAAAGAAATGAAATGATTATGGAAGCCAGTTTAACTGGAGAATT
>CAJQZJ010027982.1:8927461-8948562 GCA_907164525.1 Lophiomys imhausi | reverse complement strand
GTGCCTTCCTTCAGACCTTGGCTTACCATGGATGGGACAGAATTCTTGAATCCTTAGGCAGCTACTTGCCATGGCTGATGACTTTGTGACAACTTACTTAAGGGATGTCAATCATGTTCCCAGCTAGCACACTTGACTGACTAGCTGCATATTGCTTCTTATTTACTTTCAAAGCCCTAGTTCCCGGCCCCAACCCAGCAAAGGAATAACAGTACAACAAAGGAGTTTTACCAAGCAGGAAGTATCAGTTTTCTAAAATCCCAGTGAACTTCAATTTTTGAAGCCATGTGAGCGTCTTTGTGTTGGCATGTGTAATACTCTTTGTGGCTCACCTCGCCCCACTTTTTAATGGTGTTTAGTGTTCCTGAATGTCTCTTTGAGTCAAGATGTTTAGACAATGGTGGAGCTGGCAGACTATGACATTATATGCTGTATTATTCATTGTTTGGTGACTAGACTTCATATCTGTGGTAAAAATAAACATGAGGCTTCTCAGCCTATTTCAATCCATTCAGTACTTTCCAGAATTGTTTCCTATAATAGAAGGGGAGTGGAGGTTCATTCATAACTATTATGACATAATTTTTAGGAGCAGGCTGAATAGAAATTTCAATTTTCAAGGAAGTTTAGTGGTTGTCTTAGGGACAGTCTGAACACAAAGAGTTACTTTTCTTCCACATAGACAATTTTCCTTCCAATTCTTTGTTTTAGAAGCAGTCATTTTTATGCTGGTAAACCTCATGTTGTTCCTTTACTTATTAAGATGGAAGGATCGATTTCTGGCCATATTGGTTCCAACTTTACTTCTTAAGTGTACCCGTAGGTGCTGCTATGTTAGCACTAATGTTGACTCTACACAAACTTAGCTGGTCACTTTGTGGCGAGTAGGTCCCTCAACAACCGTAACTTGTATATTCTGTCCTAGATCCATTATCACTGCCCCTGAAGGTGGAGGACTGGGAGGCATTATTTGCTGGTGAATCAGTGTTGAAGTAAAAAGAGGATCTTTCACTTGCTGTACCAGTTTACACAAAGACGACTGATCACTGCGAACCTGAATAAATAAATCATTTTTTGTCTCTTTTTTTTTCCTATGGTGACCCCAGTGTCCTAAACTCACATTAAAAAGGTGAATGTCTGTTATTTAGGGGAAGAGATTATAAGCTGTTAAATGGTCTTGTTAAATGGGTTTTGGAGGTTAGACCCAAGGATTTCCTTCTTTTCCTTTTCTGCATCCTTCTTTCTCTCCTATGTAGGAGTGCACGGACTTGAGAAAAATGAGATATAGATATAGTACGGGAAGGACCAAGAAGAAGGGACAGATTATTGAATATGCCCTTATACCTTTGTATATTGATACAAAATTAGTACTATATTTGGCTAAAGTGGTATTGACCATTGTTTATTGTGCAAAATTAAGATTGTATTGGACTACATCGGTATTGATCTTTGTATATTGATACAAAATTAAGATTATTGTTGGCCACAATGGTATTGACCCTGGTATATTGACGTAATATTAAGATTGTATTGGGCTACATAGGCATTGATCTTTGTATATTGATACAAAATTAAGAGTATATTTAGCCACATTTGAATAGATCTTTGTATATTGATACAAAATTAAAGGTAATGCTTCCTAATGGTATTGTACCTAAAAATACTTAAAAATGAAATGTGAAGCTCTGGCCTCTTGATACCAACCATCTTAAACTGTTTAGGATAGTTAAGATAAACAAACTCCTAGTCATGTAAGCATGTCGCTTTGTTAGCTACTATGACAGTCTATCACAGATATTCTCTAAGCTACTCAGAAATCAAGTTGTTAAGAGACAAGCAACATTTGCTTATCTAAATACAAGAGATAGATAGGGCATCTTCAAAAACCCCAAGAGATCTGCAGAACATGACATTCAAAGATGTTGTCTTAAATTAAGATTTTTTTTGATATTGAGACATATCAGCTCCTGACAGCACCCCTATTCTACTCCAAGTAGAAGATAAGCATCGAAGAATCTCCAGTGTGAGATGGTTGAATTAGTGGCAAGCCTATCTCTTGGCATGAAAAAACCCCTTGCACCAACTGCAGACAAACTGCTGTCCAAAAAGGACAAAACTTGGTAGCAGGGAAGTCGACAGCCTAGCTCTGCCAAGACAGGGTAGGTAAGTCCTTCATAATCCCTGCTCTACAAAAAATGTCTGTCAGAGAAACAGGACCCAAAGGCTGAAGACTGATGCAGGAATATATGGAGAGAAAATGGGAACTGTCCAGGCAGTCATTGGTATGTCCTTTCTTAGTTTTGGAAGCTGCAGGCCCTGCACTTCCTATATAAGCAGATATATTTATCCCTCTCAGGTCTCTGAGGTGGTTGAAGAATAGACAGCTAGAGTCTCATAGTTAAATTTTGAGTTGTTTAGGAATCAAGAGGGTGTTCTAGATCTAAGAAGATGTTTTTAATAGTGATGCAAGTTAGTATGAAAGCTGAGTCAGTTATAAAACTTTAAACTCATGAAGATGGTTAGATGGTAGAATGTTAAAGTCAGGTACCAAATGCATATGGACTGGACATTGGGAATGTACGCTAAGCCATATAACCCTCAGGGGCCAAATATGTATGAACTAGACATTGGGAATGTATACTGGGCCATTTAACTTTCATAAATGTGGCATATTTATCTCTGCTGTTTTGTATGGCATTTACTGTTATAAGAGAAGGAACCATTCGTTGGACTGAAAGGGGAAGCTGTGGGGGGGGGGGAAGAGGGTGGAAGGGTGGGACAGGAAGGGGGAATAGGGAAGGGATTGTGACTGAGATGTAACTTGAAGAAATAAAAAAATAAAGTATTAAAAAACGGTGAGTGTCTCTCTGTCTGGTATAAGTTTCCAGGTACAAACACAGTTTAAGACATTTTTATGTCAGATAAAGAATGCTCATATAGGATGCATATTCAATGATTCACATACTCCTCATCCCCTCAAGTGTGTTTACACTGAAGTGTTCTCAGGATCCTTGTGTCAACTCTGTAACACTGACACATCAACTACTTATAAGGCAGAAGCAGCCGGCATCACTTAAAACTCCTAAGAAAACTCCCTAATTCTTAGAACAGTAACATTTTTGGTTTTTTTCTTCTATATTTAAAAGTTAGAGTGCTAAAGTTAAAGGCATCACAATAATTTAATCACAATCCAGTCTTTCGGTGTGTGTTTTAATGGGGCTTTAGACTGCTTTTGCATCTGAAGTTTCACTAGTTGAGCAAACATGTAAAGGTGAACTGTGAAAATATGAACTATCAAAGCATATTTAACCCTTTTTAATGACTAAACACAGCATAAACATGTACACATCAGATTGAAACCCATTGCTTTGGCCCGAACACATGGTGGCTATAATAAGAAGTGCACTCTATAGGGAAAGGCACTGGGCAATGAAAAGAAGAAGCATGTAATTTTCAAAGAAAAGAAACAATGCCACGGAAACACAAAGGACAAATAATAATGGAAAGCTGTCATAGTTTTATTTTTATAGTTGCAACTACTAAGTAATATGAAGGAACAATCATTTTTTGAGCCTTTAACAGATATGAATAGATGGCATGAACCAGAAAGCATGTGTTTTTCTCAAAATTACTCAGTGCACATCTTAAAATAATCTTTAATAAAACAATGAAGTAATTCTGTTGTAGAAATCTCTTATCACTTTTTAAATAACAAAACAACACAGCAAAGTGAAGAATAGAGCTAAGAGCAAAGTAAGTAAACCTGACCATCTTTCTACATTATCTTATAATGGATCATGTGATTTCTGCTCTGTGATCTTTCCTCTGTTTTCTGTCCATCACTTCCACTTCATTTTTCTTCTATTCAGGATTACTTTGCTCTGTATTTCTCAGTGGTGACATTTGGGGGCCATGTCAGTTTATGCTGGATAGTCGAAGGAGAGAGATTTCAGAAGGTGAATCAAAAGCACCACATAAGTTTTCTCCCTGTAGAGTTTCATTATCGAAATGCTCTGAAGTCATGGGTAGTGAGTGTGAAAGTGTAGACATGTAGATTGGTTGGTAATCAGTTCAATGTTTGCAGTAACTGGGAATGTAGCAATCTAGTCATTTCCAGATCCAACCCATGGAAGCTCACTTTAATTCAGCTAAATGGGCCTTGACAAAGATTTTACTCCTCTTCAATTTGGTTTCTCCCCTCTAGCAAATTCTTAATCACAATTTCCTACTATTTAGCAACTAAATTAAAAATCTTGTAAATTGTAGGCAACTTCATGTAATGCAATGACACATCCATAAGCATAGAGATTACTCAGAACGTTCTATATAATGAATATCCTAATAAGGTTTTTATAATAAAATATTTTTATATATAGCATAAAGGAGCACTTTGTTTCTAAAGAAATGACTTAAAGACAGATGCTTTTTTCTCTTAAGAAAGAGTTGATTTAAAAGGAGTTATGTGCAAAATACTCACTCAGCAATAAATAACTGAATTTGTAAACTGGATGCTGGATACCCACCTGATGTGGTTTTGAGCCTCTCACGTACCTTATTCATTTAAACTTTTTTAAAAGTTAAATTTATTTATTTATTGCTTCAGGTTACATCTCCATTATAGTGTCCTCTTTCAACCCCTCCTAGTCCCACCCTCCCACCCTCTACCCGCTAACACTTCCATTCCACTCCTCTGGAGTGGAGTGTCCCTACATAACAGTCCCCCGCTCCAGTTCAGCAGTCATATGATGGCCAAGAGCTTGCTCATACTCTGGGGGCCTACAATGCAGCACCACTAGGGAAAAGTGTCTCATTGACAGGAAAAAAAAGTCTATATCCATGTTCCCTTTGGTGCGTTGGTTGTACTACTGATATCCTGTACTATATGGTTAAAATCCAACTATAAGTGAATAGATGCCATGTGCATCCTTCTGAGTCTGGGTTAGCTCACTCAGGATGAGCTTCTCTAGTTCCATCCATTTGGCTGAAAATTGCATAATTTCATTGTTTCTGATAGCTGAGTAATATTCCATTGTGTAGATGTACCACAGTTTTTAAATCCATTCTTCGGTTGAGGGACATCTGGTTTTTTTTCAGTTTCTAGCTATTATAAATAAGGCTGATATGAACATAGATGAGGAAACTTCCTTATGATTCTGTGAAGAGACATTTGGGTATATACCCAAAAGTGGTATGGCTGGGTCCCGAGGCAAAGCTATTCCAAGTTTTCTAAGATATCGGCAGACTGACCTCCATAGTGGTTTCACAAGCCTGCACTCCCACCAGCAATGGAGTAGGGTACCCCTTTCTCCACACCCTCGCCAGCATGTGCTGTCATATGAGCTTTTAATCTTAGCCATTCTGACAGGTGTGAGATGGAATCTTAGAGTCGTCTTGAGTTGCATTTCTCTGATGATTAAGGATGCTGAGCATTTCTTCAAGTGTCTCTCAGCCTTAGGAATTCCTCCTTTGTGAATTCTCTGTTTAGCTCTTTTCTCCATTTTTTGATTGGATTATTTGGTTTCTTGGCATTTAATTTCTTGAGTTCTTTTTAAATTTTGGATATTATCTCTCTGTCAGGTGTGGGATTGGTGAAGATTTTTTTCCCCAATCTGTAGGCAGCCGTTTTGTTCAAATGACAGTGTCTTTTGCCTAACAGAAGCTTTTCAGTTTCATGAGGACTCATTTGTTGATTGTTGGTCTTAGGTCCTGAGCTGTTGGTGTTCTGTTCAGGAAGTTGTCACCTGTGCCAATGAGTTTGAGGATTTTTCCCACGTTCTTTTCTAGTAGATTTAGTGTGACCAGGTTTATGTTAAGGTCTTTGATCCACTTGGACTTAAGTTTGGTACAACGTGATAAATATGGGTCTAATTTCATTCTTTTACAAATGGACATCCCGTTGGACCAGCACCATTTGTTCAAGATGCTGTCCTTTTTCCATTGTGCGGTTTTGGCATCTTTGTCAAAAAGTAAGTGACCATAGGTGTGTGCTTGTTCATTTCTGGGTCTTCAATTCGATTCCATTGATCCACTGGTCTGTTTCTATACCAGTACCATGCTGTTTTTTATTAATAATGCTCTGTAGTACAGCTTGAAATCTGGGATGGTGATACCTCCAGATATTTTTTTATTGTACAGGATTGATTTAGCTATTCTTGGTTTTTTGTTGTTCCATATGAAATTGAGAGTAGCTTTTTCCAGGTCTATAAAGAATTGTGTTGGTATTTTGATAGGAATTGCATTGAATCTGCATATTGCTTTTGGTAGGATGACCATTTTTATTACGTTGATCCTACCTATCCATGAGCATAGGAGATCTTTCCATCTTCTAAAGGCCTCTTCCATTTCTTTCTACAATGGCTGAAGTTCTTGTACAGATCCTTTACTTGCTTGGTTAGAGTTACCCCCAGGTATTTTATATTGTTTGTGGCTATTGTGAAGGGAGTTTTTTCCCTGATTTATTTCTCCGCCCATTTATTTGTGGTATAATGAAGGGCTTCTGATTTTTTTAAAATTAATTTTGTAGCCAGCCATCTTGCTGAAGGTGTTTATCAGCTATAAGAGTTCTCTGGTGGAATTTTTGGGGTCGCTTATGTATACTATCATATCATCTGCAAATAGGGATACTTTGACTTCTTCCTTTCCAATTTGTATCCCCTTGATCTCCTTTAGTTGTCTTATTGCTCTAGCAAGAACTTCAAGTACTATATTGAAGAGATACGGTGAAAGTGGGCATCCTTGTCTTGTCCCTGAGTTTAGAGGAAATGCTTCAAGTTTCTCTCCATTTAATTTGATGTTGGCCACTGGCTTGCTGTATATTGCCTTTATTATTTCTAAGTACGGTCCTTGTATGCCCATTCTATCCAGAACTTTTAGCATGAAGGGTTGTTTTATTTTGTCAAATGCTTTTTCTGCATCTAGTGAGATTATCATGTGGTTTTTTGCTTTCATCTTGTGTATATCGTTAATTACGTTGATAGACTTTCATATGTTGAACCATCCCTGCATTCCTGGGATGAAGCCTACTTGATCATGGTGTATGATACTTTTGATGTGTTCTTGAATTTGGTTTGCTAGCATTTTATTAAGTATTTTTGTATCTATGTTCATGAGAGAGATTGGTCTGAAGTTCTCTTTCTTTGTTAGGTCTTTTTGTGGCTTAGGAATCAGGGTGTCTGTGGCCTCATAGAATGAGTTTTTCAGTATTCTTTCTGATTCTATTTGGTGAAAGAGTTTGAAGAGTATTGGTGTTAGCTCTTCTTTGAAAGTCTGGTAGAATTCTGTGCTGAAATCATCTGTTCCTGGGCTTTTTTTTGGTTGGGAGACTTTTAATGACTGTTTCTGTTTCCTTAGAGGTTATAGGGATGTTTAATCTTTTAACCTGATCTTGATTTAGTTTTATAGCTGTTTTCCCCACGTTTGAAATGCATCTGTGCTGGTTACCACCATCTTGGAATCCCTATTCATTTAATGTTTATGGCAATGCAATGAGGCATACTCAGAGATCTGAGGGTCACCTAGGTGAGATATGCCATTTGGTGTCACCCACTGATGTATTTGGCAGCTGAGCTACAGTGACTCCAGAACTTTACACTGCTGTGGAATTGGTAGCTAGTATGTATTTACACACTTAACATTTTTTATTAATTTTACTTTATTTGTGTTAAGTGTTTATCTGAAACTATGATCAAACTAAAATGACAACACATAGTTTAAGTCAGACTGCTTGCCCAGGAGGCATTTGTAATGTAAATTTTAGTGCCAATACATGAAAATATAAAATAATGTAAAAAAAAAGTCAGAAGAAGATTAAATAGGAACAATGTAGGGAAAATTCCTGAAGGAGAGAATAAATTATATTCTGCACTAATAAAAGGGTAAAAAAGTTACTAAAATGGGAAAGTAGAAAAGTGTTGAAATATTATAAAAAATAAATCTCTATGACATAAACCTAGGACAATATACCACCTAAGCATCCCTCAAGAGCAAGTGCACACTGGAATCATTTAGAGTGCTTCTCCCAATACAAATGCCTAGAACTCATTTGGAGAGGTGTATATATTCTTTTCCAAAGACATTTCTTTGACGCTCTACAGGGAATTTTGTGGGATCACAGATATGGGGCATGGCAGATTGAAGTTGTGTTGGCATGCTGGAGTTGGGGTTAAATAAAAAATGAAATTGAAGGTTCATTATGCAGCCATGAAAGATGGTAAGATTCTGGTATAAGACTTTACTTAGGAACACGAGGATTAGAGATTCCTAAACAGAAGTTAGTTCAATTCTGCTAACAAGAAGAATATCATTTATGTTAGTGACAAAAATGGAAAATAAAAATTGAACAAAATATAGTCTCTGCTATTTTGAGTCTCATAAACATAGTAGGAAATATAATGTGAGCTTTATTAATCCACATCTTTGCCAAAGAGCCTAAAGTACAGTCAAAATGCTGATATTATGTAGAAACATGCCTCTCTAAATTGAAAATAACTGATGATCTCAAGTGGAGATATTTTGACCGGAAGTAAAATGAAAACATTGATGGAAAAAGCAATGGCATTTGATGGCTCAGAGTTCAAAGTGAGTGAGGGCCTAATGGTGGAGAGGTGGAAGGAGGTAAAGGTGGTGCTGTGGAGACTGAGGATAGAGTGTGCTAATATCCATGTGAAGATTAACTTGATTTTTATTTTATTTTATTTTTGTTCACTTTACAGCCTGAACAATGCCACCCTCCCTGTCCCACACTCACACCCACTTCCCCATCCCCCCATCCCCTTATCCTGGGTGGGCATGGGTACCACCCACTCAGGTACATTAAGTCCCAGCAGGACTAAGCACATCTTCCCCTACTGAGGCTACATAAGGCACCCCAGCTAAGGGAAAGGGATCCAAAGGCTGGCAACAGTCAGAGACAATCCCACTCTAATTGTTAGAGAGCTCACATGAAGAACAAGATGCACATCTGGTACATATGTGGAGAGGGCCTAGGTCCAGCCCATGCATGCTGTTTGGTTGGTGGTTCAGTCTCTGTGAGCCCCCATGGGCCCAGGTTAGTTTACTTCGTAGGTCTTCTTGTGGTGTCCTTGACCACTCAATATCCCTCAATCCTTCCCCGAACTCTTTCACAAGACTCCCTGAGCTCTGCCTATGTTTGGCTGTGGGTCTCTGCATCTGTTTCTATCAGCTGCAGGATGAAGCCTCTCAGAAGACAGTTATGCTAAGTTCCTGTCTGGAAGCATAGCAGAGCATCATTAATAGTGTTAGGGGTTGACACTCTTCCATGGGGTGGGTATCAAGTTGGGCCAGTCATTGGTTGGCCATTCCCTTGATCTCTGCTACATCTTTATCCCTGCACTACTTATAGACAGGACAAATTTTGAGTCCAAGGTTTTGTGGGTGTATAAGTGTCCCCCTCCTTCCACTAGAAGTCCAGACTGACTACAGGAGGTGGCCCCTCAGGCTCCATATCCCCCACTGGTAGAATAGCCAGTCTCAGCTAGGGTAACCCCTTAGTCCCCCAAAAGCCTCTTCCCCCCTTTCCCCTCTCCAAGAGATGTACTCACACTGAGTTCTGTTCTCTCCCAGCCTTCCCTCCTTCTCACTTTTGATTCCCATCCCTATTCTCTACCGTATCCTAAAACTGAAACTTAGTTAAAAATATATTTATTAGTAACTACAAATACCTATTACCTAAACCACTAACCCTAATAACAACTATAAACTGTTGTATTATGCTGGCAGGGCCTGGTGGGAGACCAGCAGACAGGGCAGGCCTGGTTGGCCTTAGCTGGGGGCCTGGTGATAACGCCTAAAACCAAGGGCGGTATGTATTCCCATAAAATAAATACACCAAGACCTTTAATGTTTCAATTCTTAGGCCTTAGCTGGGGAGACTCTCAACTAGCCCATATAAATTAATCTGACCACCAGTCATGTAGCTTGCTGTACCTTCAGAGTTCTCAGACATACACATCTATCCATGTCCCTGTCTCCTGGTAGAAACAGAAATTTCTCTGTATCTTCCCAGGATTCCTTAGTTCCTCCCAGGAAGTTCTGCCTTCCTATACTCTTTCTGCCTAGCTAATTGGCCATTAGCAACTTTTATTATCCAATGAAAGAATGCCTCAGATAGGGTGTTAGCCAGATCTCTGAACATTGAAATCAGCTTTTGAAAATCATGCATAAGACCTTTCTCTAGCAGTTTCCCTCTCCCACCTGCTTCCCTCCCTCCATCTACTCAGACGTCTATTCTACTCTCCCTTCTGAGGGAGATTCAAGCATCCTCCCTTGGGGCCTCCTTGTTCCTTAGCACTTTGGGTCTGTGGATTCTACAATCCTGTACTTTAAGGCTAATATCCACTTTTAAGTGAGCACATACCACATGTTTCTTTCTGTATCTGAGTTACATCACTCAGGATGATCCTCTCTATCTTTCTATAAATTTGCCTGCGAATTTCATGATGTCCTAGATTTTAACAGCTGAGTAGTATTCCACTGTGTAAATGTACCACAATTTCTTTATCCATTCTTCTCTTAAGGGACATCTAGGTTGTTTCCAATATCTGACTACTAAGAATAAGGTTGCTATGAACATTGTTTATCCAATGTCCTTGTGGTTTTGTGGAAAATCTTTTGGATATATAGGAGTGGTATAGCTGGGTCTTGAGGTAGAACTATTCCCAATTTTTTGAGAAACTGGCAGAGTGATTTCCACAGTGGTTGTATAAGTTTGAACTCCCACCAGCAACGGAGGAGGGTTCCCCTTTCTCCACATCCTTGCCATCATGGGCTGTTACTTGAGTTTTTGATCTTAGCCATTCTGGTGTGTGTAAGATGGAATCTCAGAGTCATTTTAATTTGCATTTCCCTGATATCTAAGGATATTGAACATTTAGAAAGTGATTCCCGGCCATTAGGTATCCCCCACTGAGAACTCTATTTAGCTCTATATTCTATTTTTTAAATTGAGTTATTTGGCTTGTTGGTGTTTAATTTCTTGAGTTCCTTATATTAGCCCCTCTGTTGTATGTAGGGTTGGTGAAAATCTTTTTTCAACACACCGACTGCTGTTTTGTTCCATTGATGGTGTCCTTTGCCTTACAGAAGTTTTTCATTTTCAGGAATTCCCATTTATTGATTGTTGGTCTTAGGGCATGAGCTGTTGGTGTTCTGTTCAGGAAGTTGTCTCCTGCACCAATGCATTCAAGGCTATTCTTCACTTTCTCCTCATTAGAGTTAGTGTATAAGGCATTATGTTGAGATCTTTGATTCCTTTTGACTTAAATTTTGTGCAGGGTGATAAATATGGATCTATTTGCAATCTTCTACACACAGACATCCATATAGACCAGCACCATTCATTAAAGATGTTTTCTTTTTTCCATTGTATGGTTTTGGCCTCTTTGTCAATAATCAAGTGTCTGTGGGTGTGTGTACATTTATTTCTGGGTCTTTGATTATTCTATTGATCTACCTGTTTTTTTTTTTTTTAATGCAGATACCATGCAGTTTGTATTACTTTTCCTCTGTAGTACAGCTTGAAATCAGGGGTAGTGATACCTCCAGTTCTTTCATTGTACAAGATTGTTTTTGCTGTCTTGGACTTTTTTCTTTTGCTTTTTTAAATTTAAGATTTTCTTTTTCTTTCTTTCTTTTTTTACATTTTAATCCCCATCCTCCTCCCTCCCCTCTTCCCAGTCCTACCCTCCCAACAACCTCCCAATCCCCCTCCCCCACCCAGTAGCAGCCCACCCTGGTATGCCAAGCTCCATCAGGACTAAGTGCTTCCTCCTTCACTGAGGCAAGACAAGGCAGCTCTGCAGAAACATGAGCTCCTGTGTGAGGTAACATTGTCCAAGTCCAGGATAGACCTGTTCTGATTGTTAGGGGATCCACTTGAGGACCAAGCAGACTGTCAGCTTCATATATGTAATGGGCCTACGGCCAATCCCTGCAAGCTCTTTGCATAGTGATTCAGTCTCTGTAAGCACCTTTTGTCCAAGTTAATTGGCTATGTGTGTCTTTTTGTGGAGTCCTTGATTCCCTGGCTTCCTCAAACCTTCCCCAACCTTTCCTCAAGACTTCCTGATCTTTATCTCATTATCTGTTGGATAAGGTTTCTCAGATGGCATCAACACTGAGTTCCTGCCCAGTTCCCTCACTCCATCCATTTCCAATGTCTATTTTATCTTCCCTATTTAGAGGAATCCAAGCATTATCCCTTGAGCCCTCCTTGATATTCAGCTTCTCTGGGTCTGTGGAGTGTAGCATAGCTATTCTGTTTTTTTTTTAATTTTTCCATATGAAGTTGATAATTACTATTTCCAGGTCTGTAAAGAATTGTGTTGGGATTTTGATGGGAATTGAATTTAATCTATAGATTTCTTTTGATAAGATGACTATTTTTACTATGTTAATCCTACCAATCCATGAGCATGGGAGATCTTTCCATCTTTTGATATCTCTTTCTCTCTCTCTTTCTTTCATTCTTTCTGATATCTTTTTAAATTTAAGACTTGAAGTTTTTGTCATACAGATCTTTCACCTGCTTGGTTAGAGTTACACCAAGATATTTTATATTATTTTTGGTTATTGTGAAGGGTATTGTTTCCCTAATTTCTTTCTCAGACTGCTTATCCTTTGCATAAGGAGGGTTATTGATTTTTCATTTTAATTTTGTATCTAGGCCACTTTGCTGAAGGTGTTTATCAGCTATAAGAGTTCCCTGGAAGAATTTTGGGTGTCACTTATATATACTATCATATGATCTGTGTAACAATACTCTGACTTCTTCCTTTCCATTTTGTGTCCCCTTGATCTCCTTTAGTCATGCTCTAGCTAGAACTTAAAGTACTATGTTGAAGAAATATGGAGAGAGTGGACAGTCTTGCCTTGTTCTTCATTTTAGTGGAATTGAAAAAATTCTCTCCATTTAATTTGATGTTGGCTATCAGCTTGCTGTATATTTCCTTTATTATGCTTAGGTATGGGCCTTGTATCTCTGATATCTACAATACTTAGACATGAAGGAGTGTTGGATTTTCTCAAAGGTTTTTTTTCAGCATCTAATGAGATACTCATGTGTTTTTTTTTTTCCTTTCAGTTTGTATATACGGTGGATTACATTGATGGATTTTCATACCTGTGGATGAAGCCTATTTTATCATGGTGGATATTTTTGATGTGTTCATGGATTTGGTTTGCAAGTATTTTATTGAGTGTTTTGCATCAATGTTTATGAGTGAAATTGCTGTGAAATTCTTTTTCTTTGTTGAGTCTTTGTATGGTTTAGGAATCATGGTGACTGTAGCCTCACAGAATAGTTTGGCAGTGTTTCTTCTGTTTCTGTTTTGAGGAATAGTTTGAGGAGAATTGGTAGTAGCTCTTCTTTGAAGGTCTGGTAGACTTCTGGGCTAAAATCATGTGGCCCTAGACTTTTTTGGTTGGGAGACTTTTAATGACTGCGTCTATTTCCTCAGGGGTTATAGGACTATTTAAATAGTTTACCTGATCTTGATTTAACTTTGGTAAGTAGTATCTATCTAGAAAATCATCCATTTTGTTTTGAAATAAGACCTTATGATTCTTTGGATTTCCTCAATGTCTGTAGCTATACCCTTCTTTTCATTTCTGATGTTGTTAATTTGGATGCTGTCTCTCTGCCTTTTAGTTAATTTGCCTAAGGGTTTATCTATCTTGTTGATTTTCTCAAAGAACCAGATCTTGGTTTTGTTGATTCCTTGTATTGTTCTTTTTGTTTCTAATTTATTTATTTCAGCCCTAAATTTAATTTTTTTCTTGGCATGTACTCCTCTTGGGTGTATGTTTTTTTTCATTCTAAAACTTTCAGGTGTGCTTTTGAATTGTTAGTATGAGATCTCTTCAATTTCTTTATGAAGGCACTTAGTGCTAAGACTTTTCATGTTGGCAGAGCTTTTATTCTATCCCATAAGCTTTAGTATGTTGTGCCTTAATTTTCACTGAATTCTAGAAAGTCTTTAATTTCTTTATTTATTTCTTCTCTGACCCAGGCTATTGAGTAGAGAGTTGTTCAGTTTCAACGAGTTTTCAGGCTTTCTGTTGTTTCTGTTTTTGTTGAAGTTCAGATTTAATGCATGGTGTTCTGATAAGATACCAAGAGTTATTTCAGTTTTCTTGTATCTGTTGAGGTTTGCTTTCTGACTGTCTGTATGGCCAATTTTGGAGAAGATTCCATAAGGTTCTGAGAAGGTATATTCTTCTCTGTTTGGGTGATATGTTCTATAGATATTTGTTAGGCCCATTTGATTCATAACATCTGTTAGTTTCATTTTTTCTCTGTTTGGTTTCTGTATCGTTGACTTATCCATTGGTGAGAGTTGGGTGTTGAAGTCTCCTACTATTAATGTGTGGGATTCAATGCATGATTTAAGCTTTAGCAATGTGAGGGTTTTTTTTTGTTTGTTTGTTTTTTTTTTAAATTAATATGGTTACCCTTGCATTTGGGGCATAGATGTTCAGAATTGAGACATAATCTTGGTGGATTTTTTATTTGTTGATAATTAAGTGTCCTTCCCCATCTCTTTTGATTACATTTGGTTGAAAGTATATTTTATTAGATATTAATTACTCCAGGTTGCTTCTTGGATCCAGTTGCTTGAAAAACTTATTTTCAGCCCTATATTCTGAGGTAATGTCTCTCTTTGTGCTGAGGTATATTTCTTGTATGCAGCAGAGTGATGGATCCTATTTTCCCATCCATTCTGTTATGCTATGTCTTTTTATTAAGGAATTTAATTCATTGATGGTGACAGATATTAATGACCTATAATTGTTAATTCCTGTTATTTTGATGTTGATGTGTTAGTGTGTGTGTGTGTTTTCCTTCTTTTGCTTTTACTGGTGTGGATTTATTTATTTCCTGAGTTTTTTTGAGTGTATTTAGCCTTGTTGGGTTGGAGTTTTCATTCTGGTATTTTCTTTAGGGCTGGATTTGTTGATAGATACTATTAAAATTTGGTTTTATATTGGGATGTCTTGTTTTCTCCATCTATGGTGATTTAGAGTTTTGCGGGGTATACTGGTCTAGGTGGGCATCTCATATCCTCTGCCTTGCTGAATCACAGCTATGTTGCTAATTTGTTTATTGCAAATATTAGAAAGTAAAAGCTAATACAGGAAATATTGACTATTTTCTGCATCATGGGACAACACATCCAATGAGAGGTAATTTAAGGAAGAAGGGTGTAGCCTGGCTTACAGGTCAAGGGATACATTCCATCATGCATGGAAGACATGGTGATAGAAGCTGGAGGTCCACTTCTCACCTCACATCCTCGGGAGGCAGAGAATGATAAGCGCTAGTGCTCAGCTGACTTTTTCCTTTTTGCTCAGTCTAGAACCTCAGCCCATGGAATGCTTTCACCTATTGTTGAGGGAGGTCCTCTTATCTCAGTGAACCAAATCTAGATAATCCCTCATAGGCATGCCCAGAGATGTGTCTTCTAGATGATTCTAGAGCCTGTCAATTTGCCAGTCAATATGAACTATCACAAGTCCACCCCTTTTCAACTTGATATTCAAACACATCATAAACTCACATCTTTAATGTCAATAAGTTTGTGGCCATTTACACATGATTCAGTATAACTTTACAACTCCTCTTACTTTCAACAATTACAATACTGTTTAAAAGTAAAAGAGAAAAACTTGTACAACCACTGTGGAAATCAGTCTGGTGATATCTTAGAAAACTTGGAATAGCTCTGCCTCAGGACCCAGCCATACCACTTCTGAGTATACATACAAATGATTCCTCATTGAGAGCTTCTGACACTCATTATAATGGTTTGCCTCAGCAGTTATCTGGACCCATTGTATAAGACTCCTCCATCTTTAATCTTTCATGCCTGTAAAAAATTCTAACCACAGAGATGATGCTGTCAAGATCTGTTGCCAGCTTAGATGAAGCCTGCTCCCTTGGACTAAACTTGCATCAGATTTTGTGGGCTGACCAGGGTATAACTTCCCTGGGCACTTGCTTTCCAGGATCAAGAAATCATTTTAGCAGTGAGAATTTCTTTCTGGAGTTCTGAACATGATGGCATAGAGTGCACACAATAGCTGAATGGCAGGAGCCAAATCCAGTCAGAACAGAGTGATCAGGAGCTGAAACTGACTGAAAATGCAGCAGGCATCAGTGTTTCCCCAGAAAATACTGGAACTGATCACTCCCCTGAGCACTGGAGCTTTTGTGGAAGTCATTCACAGGCCCACTGCCTCTGGTTCCCACCCTGGGTGGAGCTCCCTGCCTGAGCAATCACTGGACCCAGCCTGCAGTTCCAGTGAAACTCATTGACTACTGAGTGGACCAGCAGTTGAACTGCTGAACTCAGAATGACTGTGTCAGTGAGGGAAGAATCCAGGCTCCAGTGGTGCATGGTTCCAGCCTCTGAACCACAGCTTGACATGCCTGTCTGTAGAGACCCGCCAACTCTCAGGACCTTACAGTATAGTTCCCATACTCCAATCCCCTGCCTATAGGTCCAGTTGGGTCACAACCAGCTGAGGAGAGATGCAGCCACTCTCCAAGATTCAGTCTCTATTACAGGGACCTACCATCATCCAGAGGTAGACATTGGTATCACAGGATCAAACAGCCTCTAGAACAGGGATTATTTCCTGAGCACCAAGGCCAGAAACAACCAGACAATATGAGGGTCAACCAGATGGCGAAAGGCCAAGAACACACACACACACACACACACACACACACACACACACACACAAAACAAAAAAACAAAAACAAAACAGGGCCTTATCACCATAAGTCTCCAGAACCTAGCTATAATGCTACAGAAAGCACTAGATCCTATCACAACTAAAACACAGGCAAATGACCTCAATCATATGCTTACAAAAATAGTGGAGGTCTTAAGGGAAGAAAACAAATTGCTCAGAGAACAGCAAGAAAATACAGAAAAACAGGTGATGGCAATGAATAAAGCCCATAGAGAAATGCAAGATATAGTTTAACAAGAGAGGGAAAGGATAAATTATTACAAGACCGGCAAAGGGAAGTTGAAGTAATAAAGAAAGCAGAAGCTGAGACATCCATAGAACTGGAAAACCTTCCAAAAAGAAAAGGAATTACAGACACAAAAATCACCAACAGAATACAAAAGATGGAAGAAGGAATCTCAGCCACAGGAGATAAAATTGAAGAAAGCAATATATCTGTCAAAGAAAATGTGAAATCTAAAAAAGTCTTGACACAAAACCTTCAGGAAATCAAGGACACCATGAAAAGACAAAACCTCAGAATAACAGGAATAGAAAAAAGAGAAGATTCTGAGCTCCAAGTACCAAAAAACATCTTCAAAAAACCATAGAAGAAAATTTCCTAAACTAAAGAAAGAGATACCTACAACCATACAAGAAGCCTGCAGAACTCCAAATAAATTAGATTAGAAAACAAAATCCTCCTGCCACACATTAGTCAAAACACTAAATATACATAACAAAGAAAGAATGTTAAAAGCTGCAAGGGAAAAGGGCCAAGGAGAATATAAGGACAAACCTATAAGAATAACACCTGACTTCTCATCAGACATGCTAAAAGCCAGAAGGGCCTGGACAGATATCTCACAGACCCTAAAAAACCACAAATGGGTTCGCATGGGGCAAGATGGCGGCGACCTACACTGACGCATTTTGAACGCGGGGGAAAAAAGAGACATAAAAAACACAGAGTTATTGGGCACTGTGCAAAAACCGGAGGGGCTAGGACCCCCCCCCCCCCGGGAACACTCACAGCTCCCAAGGGACTGTTAAAAGTCCCAGGGCAAGGCTCTACCCATCTCTCACAGCCACTAAACCGGGGATTCGGGAACTCCCATTTGGAGAGGCACCTGGTAAGATTGATCCCAACTTACAGCAGGCAGAATCAGGGTCCACTTGGCCATAGATCGCTGGCCTATTGGGCTCCCCACACATCAGGTTGAACTTATAACCACTTAAAAAACTTTGCGAGATAGTGGAAGGCTTAGCAAGGAACAAACAGGGGGCTAAACGGGTGGTCTGCGGCCACTCGTGAAGCGGAGGGTGGGAGGTTCCGAGAGAGCGCGGGAAGCTGGGAACACAAAGGCGGGAGGGAGGGGCCGAATCCCGCCAACTTACGGTAGCGCAGCTGGGGAGGGAACACGGCTGGCAGGGCAAAATCCCTGCGAATCCACAGCAGGTCATCTGGGGAGAGACAGGCGTGGGCGGGGCCAGGGATCCATGCACCCACGGCGGAGCTGCTGGGATGAGAGGTGCACTCAGGCAGCCGGAGGATCTGGGGCTTGGGGTACCCACGGGACCCGTGGTGGCGCAGAAAGGAAGGGAATCAGGCACAGAGTCCAGCCCAGTGGCGAGAAGCCTAGAGAGAAACCAGAAATCGGGTCCATAGGTGTATCCTGGAAAATCCAGACATACTAGGTGTGGAGCCAGACCCTGTCAGCCTCCGTAACGACAAACAAAGCCCACAGAATCTGTGTCTGGGCAAACAGGCCCATACTATCAGAACCATTACAGGCTGATAACTCAGAGTGCAACATAGGGAAGTCTGAATTGGGAGCAGTGAAACAATCCTGGTCCATTACTCACAACCTGGGAATAGGCTGCAAGGCTCACAGTGCCTCAGGCAATTAAAACCACAGTGACCTTGAAATCCCCCTGTAAGCAACGACAGATAGCCAAGTAACTCATCCCCTGCACCAAATCATCCACTGTGGTTCCAAGCACAGAAAACAGACAGCTAAATGCATCCAATGTTGAAAGGTCAAAAAAAAAATAGAAAATAAAGGAATTATGACTCCAACAAAGCAGAATCATCCTAGCTCATCCAATTCAGATGACCACACACCAACAGAAACACATGAAAACATTGACAATTCTGCAATATGGAAAGTGATAGAGTCCCTGCAAGAAGAACTTAAAATTTATGAAGGAATTCAAAGAAGCAACAATTCAACAAATCAAAACAAGGAACAACACCATTAAAGAGCTCCAAGCCAAGGTGACAGAGCTTGAACAGGAAAAGGAAAAAGCCATGAAAGATTTTCATACAAAAATAAGCAAGCTGGAGAAGGAAATGTACAAAATGAACAAAACCATACAAGACATGAAAATAGAAATAAAAACAATAAAGAAAACACAGTCAGAGTTAAAAGAGGAAGTGGAGAACCAAGGGAAGAGAACAGGAACTACAGATGTGAGTATCAACAACAGGATGCAAGAGATGGAAGACAGGATCTCACGCATGGAAGATTCAGTGGAAGAAATCAGTACAACATCCAAAGAAAATGAGAAGGCTAAAAAATCTCTCACCCACAACATCCAAGAAATCAAGGACTCAATGAAAAGACGGAACCTAAGAATTATAGGTATAGAGGAAAGAGAGGACTCTCGACTCCAAGATCCAGGAAATATCTTCAACAAAATCATAGAGGAAAACTTCCCAAACCTGAAAAAAGAGATGGCAATAAAAATGCAAGAGGCTTACAGAACACCAAACAGATTAGACCAGAAAAGAAACTCCTCTTGCCAATAATAATTGAAACCCCAAATGTACAGAACAAAGAAAGAATATTAAAAGCTGTAAGAGAAAAATGTCAAGTCACATACAATGGCAGACCCATCAGAATTACACCTGACTTCTCCCCAGAAACGTTAAAAGCTAGAAGGGCCTGGTCAGATATACTACAAGTCCTGAGAGATCATAGGTGCCCAGCCAGACTACTTTACCCAGCAAAACTCTCTATCAACATAGATGGAGAAAACAAGATATTCCATGAAAAAATCAAATTTAAACAATATCTACCCACAAACCCAGCCCTACAGAAAATCCTAGAAGGAAAATCCCAACCCAGAGAAGAAAAATCCACCCAAGAAAAAAAGGGAATAGAAAACCCCTCAGCAACTAAACCAAAAGAGGCACAGGACCACCACCTATACCAAACTAATGGGAAATAACAACCCCAGGTCACTAATATCCATCAACATCAATGGACTCAACTCCCCAATAAAAAGACATAGGTTTACAGAGTGGATCCGGAAGCAAGACCCTTCCTTATGCTGCATACAAGAGACATATCTAACTACGAAAGACAGACACTGCCTCAGAGTAAAGGGCTGGGAAAAGGTTTTCCAAGCAAATGGACCCAGGAAGCAAGCTGGAGTAGCCATCCTAATATCAAACAAAACAGACTTCCAACTGAAGTTAATGAAGAAAGACAAAGAAGGGCACTATATACTCATTAAAGGGAATATTCATCAAGAGGAAATTTCAATACTGAACATCTATGCCCAAAATACAAAGGCACCTACTTTCGTAAAAGAAACACTTCTAAAACTTAAAGCGCACGTCGATCACAACACATTAGTAGTGGGAGACTTCAACACCCCCCTCACAGCAAAGGACAGATCATCAAGACAGAAGACAAACAGAAATATTGAGTCCAACAGAGATCATGAAACAAATGGACCTAACAAATATCTACAGAACGTTTCACCCAAACACAAAGGAATACACCTTTTTCTCAGCACCCCACGGAACCTTCTCCAAAATCGACCACATAATTGGTCAAAAGGATAGTCTCAATAGATACATGAAGATTGAAATAACACCTTGTATCTTATCAGACCACCACGGAATAAAGCTGGTCTTCAACAGCAAAAGAATCAACAGAAAGACTACACACACATGGAAATTGAACAGCTCCTTACTGGATGACCACTGGGTCAGGGAAGAAATAAAGAAGGAAATCAAAGACTTCTTAAAATCCAATGACAATGAAGACACAACATACCCAAACCTATAGGATACATTGAAAGCTGTGCTAGGGGGAAAGTTCATAGCACTAAGTGCTTTCAAAAAGAAAATTGTGACAGCTCATATTAGTGAACTAACAGCTAAGCTGGGTGAATTGGAAAAAAAAGAAACAAACACTCCCAAGAAGAGCAGAAGACAGGAAATCATCAAGCTTAGAGCTGAAATCAACAACTTAGAATCAAAAAGAACTATACAAAGAATCAATGAAACCAAGAGTTGGTTCTTTGAGAAAATCAACAAAATAGACAGACCC